>DWMZ01004117.1:0-12026 GCA_018249855.1 Eueides tales michaeli
TTAATCCTAAAAGGCCAATGCCATGTGAGGCAGGCTGTGGGCTTGTAATACCAAAAGATGAGTTAGCAGAACACAACTGTGTCCGAGAGTTACGGGCTCTGATTGCCACACAACAGGGCAAGCTCACTGACTTCCAACAGGAATTAGCTGAACAGAGGCTGGTCATAAATGAACATAAAAGAGAATTAGCACTACTTAAAGTAAGTTTAAAGAATTTTATTTATGTAATTGTAGTATTTGAATTGTCAAATTAATTATTATTAAATATACAAATTGATTATTATTAAAAGAATTAGTAGTATTATATAATAGTTTATGTGGTATGAAAAGACAGATGTTTTTTAGATATGTATGTATATGTAAGATATAAAAAGGTTAGATTGTGTGCATTCAATAATGAGGCTTTACTAAGGAGGGAATGAAAGTATTATATTTACTAACCCATACCCATTAAGTGTCTTTTTGTATTGTTAGTTGTCAATTATAAATAGAAACTAGACATGTGATATTTTTTCCATCTTGCTTTTTTTTTATTCTAGTCTATTTAATTCCTGAGACAGTTGTTGCGTTTGCATTTTTGTACTTATTTAAATTTAATGTTAATTTATTTCATTGTTTTAAAAAGAACCCATCATGTATTGGAGTGTACATGCTAAATTAACCTTATGACCGACTAGGGACACTAGCTCACAGCTTCGCCCGCTTAAATTAATCTATTTTATTGACTAATCTCAATTACATTCTAGTTTTATTAATATTATCTCTTTTAAGGCAATATCTAAACATTGGAAACTAAAATTTCAGCTAAATTATTAAAAAAACTAACTATTTTGTGGAACTAAATATTTAAAGTCAACATAACTTTTTTTATTTATTAACCCATTGTAATAAAACAATTCAAAAAAACAAATGTAAATGTTAGGAAACGTTTCTGAAGATAAATGTTGAGGAAAGGTTTCCAAAATATAATAGTGAAAACTGCATATAAATCTGGTTAGCCTTTTTTAAAATTAGGGTGTATAAAGGCACAGACAAAAATTAAAAAAAAATTATCAACGTCCCCTGTAAGATTTCTTAAAAATATTTATTCCATGTACAGACAGTGATCAGTTACAGATTTATTTTAAGTATGGACTTTTGCCGTGTGTTCCGGCTTAGAATAGGATCACCCTGGTACTGATGGTTTCGTAAGAGACGACTAAAGTACGTGTGGTAGAGTCACGTTGCCAGCAATGACAACACGCATGGGCAGACTCGACCGGATCATTACCACCCCCGGCAATTAAAACCGGCGTTAAGTAGTGGCTTCGGCCACTGCGTTTCGCATTGGGTAATGCCGGTCCCCGGTGCGCATATATCTTAAAGACCGGCAACGCTCCTGTAGCTTCTTTGATATTACACGGGGCCGTGGGCGGCGGTGATCGCTTACCATTAGGTGACCGTTTGCCGTGGGTTTCCATAAAAAAAACAATCGATGTAGATTCTTTTAAGTATAGATGTGGTGCTTAACTACAAAAAGTGGATAATAGAAATGGTTAATTCCAACTAGCCACTATTAGCCACCATTTTATCTCAACAATTAAAATTCACTAGCTATAAGCCTTTTTATAAACTTTACTACTGTCATTCATTTCGTGGTTATCATCCTCACACTATTTTAAAATATTAGACAGCGTTTCGAGTATTGAAGTTTTGAATATTTTTTCTTAAAAAAAACGTTAATGTAATTTATTAGTATTATTTTAGATTTTTTTGGTTTTATAACATATCCATTAAATTTTTTATTCGTATCAGAACGAAAGGCTAAAGGCTCCCCACACAGCCGCGTTATTGTAGATCGAAAACTCCCTCAGCTGTCCCGCGATTTTCATTAACACTATCTGTTTGCAGGATTTATGATTCGACTAATTTTATTTACAAAGACATTCAATTTAGGGCAAGTCGTAGCTCAGGAGCTCAAACATGCGATTACACACGTGATAGGGTGTCATCGTCGGTGGATTCGAACTCACACACGGAAATGAAATATTTAAAATTTTAATTTCTCGCTCTCGTTTACTGATATGTAAAGCGCAGCGTTGAGTTACACTACTTAATACGCGAAGCTCCCTCTGTCTACTCCGCTAGGTGTGGAGAAATCAAAAAAAGTCCATTTAAAGTTCTTACTTATGATTTATATGATTTATTTCTCTTGTTTTCTAATCTATTGGAAATAACATACAAAAGATTTTTCTCACACACAATTTTTTGCGTACGAGATAATTTCATAAAAAAAGTATAATTTCCTGAAACTAGGACTTTATGCGAGCAATGCGCGTGTCGAACCCTACAATGCGCGCGCTCGCGGACCAAATGGAGCGCGAGGAGGTGGTCCGCTGGGCCAGCTCGCTGTCGCGTGCGCGCGTCACGCGCTGGGGCGGCATGATCTCCACGCCCGATGACGTCCTGCAGGTGGTAATTATGTCACGTGTATTATTTGGTTGTGGTAATGTTATTTTTTTTTATATATTTTCGTAATATGTCGCTTTTGAAATTAAAATAACTGTTTTGTTTGTTGTTTTGCATTTAAAATTAAAAGATATTTTAGTTTTGGAATAGTGAAACTTGAGCCATTGTGACACACTCACACACACACACACTTGGGTTAATAATATTAATGTTTAGTTTACGAATAAAATATCAGCTTCACGCTGTATCCCACACATGGCGGTGTAGGCAGAGGGAACTTGATAACCTACTGTTAAGACACTCCGTTCTGTTCTCCACTTTTCACCAAATTTAAGGCATTGCGTGTTGAGTTGCAGCTCTCAACGCCGCACGTATAAAATAATTTAAAATATTACGTTTCATAAATTGTGTTTTAAAGTAAAAAGAATCCAGTTTAAAGAAGCTTTCTTTGACAGATGATGATCAAGAGAAGTTTATCTGAGTCAGGCTGTCCCCCGCACATAATTGATGACCTCATGGAGAACTGCCACGAGAGACGGTGGCCTCCTGGCCTATCTTCCTTAGAAACGAGACAAAATAATAGAAGGTTAGGTTTAGGTTTTGTTAAAATTATTTAATTGTATTGTTTAGCTCTTTTTATAAATTCTATGTGATAATACTTAGTAATGAATAGATTGGAAAGAACTAAGTCTTTTCCTATTGGAAAGAACTAAGTTTTGGGGGTACACAGGAGCTATGATTTAAACGAAGTAATGAAACATTTTAAATAAAACAATTTTACGGGTGACCCATGACCACGGACAACTGTAAAGTGTTCGAAACATCGGGTTTTCAAAAATGTTTACAAATCAATATGCGCGATTAATTCGTTTAAAATCATTTAAAATGTGTAACACTCGCGAATAAGATATTATTAAGCAATGAAAAAAACTACGCTAATTCCAAGTGTAAAAAATCTTTCAATATCCTAATATTACCTAATAAGCTGAAGGAGAAGAACAATTGAATTTTTTAAAGTAATTTAAGCATGTAGTTTTCGAATAAAGGCAGAGGAATTTGGGAACCTAGTGTGTACACTCCGTTCTATTTCCTACTTTCTAATAAATCCTAAATTAAATTCCTTTACTTCAATACAGCTGCCGATAAGAACCATTTTTTTTTATTTTACAGATTATATGAAAAATACGTATGTAAAAGAGTTCCCGGCAAACAAGCGGTGCTCGTCCTACAAGTAGACAACACTCACGTAGATGAACACATGATGGTGGAGCCCGGCCTTGTTATGATATTCGCCCACGGCATTGAATAACATAAACTGTATAGACATTTTTGATACGAACTGAATTTTATAATATAATATTAATATATGGATCTAATATTTTGTGATGTGCTATAAACAAGATCGTTTAGAAAATTGACAGTTGAATTAACACGAATTGTCTATCAATGAAAAAAAATATTGTTTTAATATTTTTAAACACTCTGTATTATATATGTTGTTGATATATTGTGTTGCTAACCATAAAGAAACAAATCATTAATTATTTTACTATTAATATTTGCGGGAGTATATTTTGAAGCAATATATTTTGAAGAACAGTTGAACATTCCTAAAATTTTAGATTTAGAAGAACTTAATTTTGTTATTTGATATATTGGTGTGTTGCAGATATAATTGTGTATAAAGGTAGCTTTTTTGTCTGAAACAAAAATAAAAGTAAAATAATTTATTAATATTTAAAAAACACAATGACATGATGATACATATATCATTTTCATGTTGCACAAAACACATGAAAAATTGAATTCAGTATTAGGAAAAAAGAATAAAAAACGACACCATACTACTACATTATTATTAGTTTAACATTTTCCTTTTATCTTCTTAAATTGATTATTAAATTTATTTTTGTACCAATATGATGAATATGATTTTGCCTCAAATATGTCAAGATACAATTGATAACATTTCCCAAAAATTATACATGTAATATAATTATTTTAATAGTCATAGCATAATATTTAAGGCATTGCGTTCAGTGGCTCATTGCCAATGTTTGTGCTTGAAGGTTCGGTGCCCAATAGAGGATTTTTTTCATTACATAATATATTTTCATTGTCACATACATGCAAGTAATAAACATAGTGTTTTAACACTTAGTTCTCTACCATACTACATATGGTATACGCCATATAGCTAACAAAATCAAATTAATAATCATAACAATGTAAATTATGTCTGCTACATAGGAATATATTATTTAACTAGGTTTTTTATACTACATTAGATTAGTAATTGAGTGCTGTGTTATGTTAAAAACCTGTAATGTAATTGAGACACTCTTTCTTATATTTGCTACCTATTAGAAATCAGTTAACATTAGAATATTGTTTATTTCAATGTTAATAATTTAGTGTAACAATTTGTTGTTAAAGTTGATTAAATTCTGTATGATGTGATATTATTAGGAAATTTTTTAATGTGTACTCAACCACCACCAGTTTTTTTATTGCTAAATTTTAATATATTTAGGTGGATTTAGAATAAATTTTTAATTAAACTGGTTTCGCTTGTTTCATTAAATAGAATAAAAAAAATATAAATCTATCATGTGAATAACTTGGGACGTATCCGATCGAAAGCAACAGTGCAAGAGGTAAATATTTCTATTTCGGCGATGAAAATTAGACCTAAGGTACCCAGCGCAGGCTGAGTGACGGTGGAAGCAGTACGCCGTCCACCTTAAACGCATAGAAGCTTAGGGGTCCTAACGTATAGATTGGTGCAGGCATTGACAAGGCATATGTGCTTTGGAAAATACTTGCACCAGATTGAATGAGTGCAATGCGTCGGTGGATTTGGCGTATCACACTTTGGCCGCATGTCCTGCTTGGTCACAACATTGCCATGTTTTGGTGGCTGTAGAGGGTAGAGACCCTTCACTGTCTTTTACGGTAGCCGTCATGCTGAAAAAGGCATTGGTCTGCCATGAACACCTGCGAGTCCGTTATAGAACTAAAGGAGGCCGGTGAGTCCAGAGCGATTGCAGCCCCGCTGCGCCGCCGAAGCTTTAAGGAGAAGGCAATATGCAAATAATTTTTAATTAAAATTCTTTACAATTAAAACGATTACAACACAGTTATCAACTAAGGTAGATGACTACCTTAAATCGAATTTGTGAATCAAGTTTAATTCTTATAGTACCAATAAAAATAAAAATGTTGAGATATTCTAAAGGCGACGTCGACTCGTAATAGGCGGGTAGTGCACGAGCGATCCTACGACATCTCCACTACAGGTGTAGAGGTCCGCGCTTTAAGTGAGTAGTATCAGGCTTCTTATCGGTGAATCCCACAGTCCCGTTCTTCCGTACTCCATTTCTCAGCGTCAAAAAAAATCGTTTGTTTTTCGCACACATTTTAAATATAAAAAGGATTATTTAAAATATTTATATTCGTTTACTATACGTAAAAATATTATTCCAGTCTCATTTGTTGAACCGTGATATAATATACCTATAATAAAAAAAAAATCGTACTTGATGTTCTTGTGATTTATCAAATAAAGAGTATAAGAAAACGCGACAAAGCAACGGCGCCAATACACAATGCCTCCAGAATTCTGCAAAAAGTGGAATACAGCAGGTGTTTTGATGTGAATAGTGTCTTAAAAAGCGGTGTCTTAAAAAATCGATCCCCTCTCAAGGAATTGAAATATTTTACATTTAAATTTCTTCTCTTCTTTTATCTCAACACGCAATACCTCAAATTTGGCTAAAATTAGGGAACGGAACGGAATATCTTAAAATTAGGTTCCCTTGATCCCATACCCTGCTATGTGCACATAGTTTTATATTTCGAAAGTATTATATTTAAAGTTGAAATGTAATTTAAAGTCTCAAACCAAATCTATCCACCCCATTTTACGGTACATTATAATAACTACGGCCGCTTCCGAAATACCAAAACAGAAGAAATGACGTTTCAACTGGCGGGGTCCGATTTAGTGAACGCGACAACATCTGTGTGTAACCGATGAAGATGGTAAAATGCAATTGAGGAAAGGGACGACAGTGACATAGACGTGGAACGTCAAAACAACGTCAATGCTCACGATGCTAACGATCTGACCCGACAGTCACACGAATTACCGTATCGTTGGTACGCTATGACCGCTGTTTTGATAACTCGGTAAACTGCCTATACCAAATTTTTATACGGTATTTTATTTAAGCTGTCTCAAAAAGTCAATGTCATTAAACGTCAGGTGATAATTTGCCTGTCATTGTAATACTGTGTATATGTTGTTTAAACCAATTCTTTCTTTAATAAATCTTCAGAAAGTGATTTGCCAATGATAAAAAATGTCTAAAATGGAAGTATCGGAAAGTAGCAACGACTGTACAAATGATTCACGTAGGTTCCAAATTATTTATAAATATGAAAGCATTTTAAATATTTTGTTTTTAATCTCCTGCCGGTTACTTCTTTAGTTCTCCTGGATCGTGTTTTTTTGCGGCTTGGAAACGCCAATACTGATGATCAGCTGGAGAGCTGCCTTAGTAGATTTCTACCTCCTGTCATTTTGAAGCTGTCTTCTCCTCATGAACAGGTTACTAAACTATACATATATAGCTAAGACTAAAATTTTGCTTTCTTAAAGTTCTGTAATGTTTTATTTTTTTATTGGCATGTCAAATTAATTACTATATTAAATACTGTATTGTCTTCAACACAAAAGATTGAAAATTTGTTTAAAGTATTTTCTTTACAGATTCGAACTAAAGTAATGGAGCTTTTGATCCATGTAAATAAGAGAGTAAAGTGTAGAAATGATGTCCAACTACCTGTAGAAACATTGCTCCAACTTTATAGAGATCCTACTGCCAATAGTTTTATTATTGTAAGTATATTTAAGATTTTTCTATTGATGTTACTGTTCCAGATGATTGTTACCTTGAATGAGTGAAAATGAATGAAAACAAATATTCATTATTTCAGAATTTTTCTATAATTTACATAACCATGGGTTTCCCAAGGCTCCCAAGAGATAAGCAATTGAATTTAGCACCAGCATTACTTGAAGCAATTGAAAATAAGCCTCCTCAACATCAAGATGGGTTTGTATTTAACTTAATTACAGTGAAAATATTCCTTTCATTATATATTAATGTAATATAGATTAAATATAATTATACACTGTTTGTATTTTTTAATTAAAAGTATAATGTTTTTAATATTGTTTTTAGAATGTTAATGTTAGTCATGCCCTTACTTGGAGATATTAAGGAGACTAATCTTAATTTGAAAGAAAAGCCAAAGGTATCTACTCTGATTTTAAAATTTGCAACTGATGTTCTGTTGTTGCCCTACAGGTAAGAATATTGTGCATTTATATTTTTTTTATCTTCACATTAGGTCTTCTTTAGTAGTCTTACTTATTGTAGGGTAGGCTCTGTGCACTTTTCAATTTTAATTTACTACTTTTGTACATGTTCATTAATTATCATTTTTTATCTTTAAGAACATATTCCTTTTAAGAATATTATTGTGTAATAAGAAAATTTCTGTGTGTTAATCTTCCGGTTTTGGTGTCTATTCCTACTGAAGGGAATATTTATATTTAATTCATTTTTATTTTCCATCATTAAGTGCTGCCACTTAACTGTATGTCTTGAATTTAGGGCGAACAAAGACTCCCAACTTATAGGGTTATGAATGTATTTTATAAATTTCGTATAAAGGTATCTAGATATTCACTAATAAATTTCTGTTTTAGAGCATTACCAAATGCCGGTGAATATGACTTTCAAGTACCTCCTGGTATGAGCCTTAAGTCATATAAACGACTTGTTGAAAAAAATCAAATCAATCCTGAGCAACTTGAAGAGGTAATATTGAGAGGTTAAAGAATAAACAAAAATGAATACAATTGTGAATTTGATTTCTTTCAATTTCATGTACATGTAAATAATGAAACCATATTATTTACAGATGAAACTTTCTATAGTGAACTTCATAAGTAAAGATATTTTCAACATGAATGATGTACTTGTGCCTTTGATAGTGGCAGCTGCAGATTCTCGTTTCAGTGTCGCAAATCATGCCAACAGTCCTCTTATAAGAGTTAATAGGTAAGCTGAGAATTTTGGTAGTATTTGAATAAACACATTTATGAAAGCGCTATTGTGGTCCAGAATACCAGTATTTTGTTTTTTATTACTATTCAAGAAATCAAATTATATTCATTTCCTGTCTTTGCTGGCTTGTGCCGCTGCGCCACAACAGGCCTCACTCTGGACTTTATTCTGCACTATTTTTGTTTTGTTTATTGTTCTTAATGTTTTATTAAAAAAAATGCTATTTTATTGCAGCTCTGTGGATTGGGCGTTACCATCAGTAGTGGCACCTTTGTATTCATTGTATTTAGGTACTTGGGGCGGGATGAAAGTTTCTCCAGATGATCGTAAGGTAATATATTAATAATATGTAGCTGAAAAGCAGTATTTATTTAGACATATTACAATTTATTTTCAAATAGAATAGTTTCAAAGTAATTATTGTTGATTTATGTTACATTTTATTTGAATTGAAGAAAAAACTTCTTAAAAAAAGTAATTTAATATCTGTGTAGTGATTCATTACACACTATTTTTCTTCAGACATCAAATATGTTTTACAAATATTTTATTACTAAAGCACTGGAATTGATAGTAAACTTTTTTAATATTTTATAATTAAAAGCACACAAAGTACCTAAACAAAGGATAAAACGAATAATATTTAAACGGCTGACCATATCTTCATGATTCTCTTACAAAAAAAATCTAAATAGTTTTTTTCATATATACATATACGTCGTACTTAAAGCACCCTTTGGCTTTTGTCGTAATATTAAAAGCGACTGGACATAAAAATTGAAGCATGTCGTAGCGCAGCGGCACAAGCGTGTGATTGTAACGACAGGTCGTGGGCTCGATCCCTACTCGAGGAAATAAAATATTTAATATTTTGTAACTAAACATTAAATGTTTTAATTTCTTCGCTCTGGTGACAAGGTGAAACTCGGCGTTGACTTCCCCGCAATGCCTTAAATTCGGCGGAAAGTGGGGAATACAAGTGGAACGTCGTATCTTAACACTAGGTTCCCATGTTCCCTCTGCCTACCTTGCCGTGTGCGTGATACAGCTTGAAGCTAAAAAACTAAAATATGTTTAATATATGCATTACACCTAATGTACATAAATCCGCTACCATTGCGTTAACGTTTCCTTCTCAACTTTCAGTAATGGTTTTAATTTCTAGGTGCCAGCGTGTACACGTCTACGTCTGAAACTAATTCAGTATCTCAATAAGGCAACTGGACCGGCCATCATGTTTCCACATTGTGTACAAGTTAGTGCTCAATTTTATTATAAAATTATTACTTATAGTTACAGATTTAGTAATAAAAATTATTATAACGCATCAGAAACTAGATTTTTAAGCAATTTTAGTTCGTAATTATTGGTTTTTATCAAAGCTTAAAACATAGCATACTGGTTGAAAATAACATTTTTACTTAGAATAATGAAAAAGAAATATTAATCTAAAGTATGTAGTAAAAAAAAATCAAAAAAACCCCTTCAAAATGAAAAATTTTATTGAACTATAATTGTATGTAATGTTTCTTGGCTTTATTTTGTGAAAATCAATATATATGCTACTATATCATTATGATAACAGTAAATGAAGGATAGGTAGAGGTCAACGATATAGCTTTAAAAGATTTGTCTTTTGAAACTTTATGTCCGATCCAGTTATTTCAATGTATCCATACAAAAGATGCTGTGCAAAGATGTTGCAAACGTATTTTATACTCTTTAAAGACACTTTAACGAAATAACGTATAAGAATCTATAGTAGCTGCAAAGCTATATTTCGGGACCTTGAGCAACAGGACCATTTGCTAAATATGAAAAAAAAAATTGTTTTGAACACTTTGCAAAGAATGTTTGTTTGTAAAAAAATATATATTTTCATTGTAATAAATATATGTAACGTTTTCAGGTGGTATTTTCTTCTCTATTTGACCCTAACACGAATTCTCGTCTTCGCAACATGGCGCTCATGTTTTTGCTGAATGTAATCACCAAGTTAGTTAAATTATTACAATCACTTTATAAAATAAGAATAAATAATTATATACCCAAAACATTTTAAAAAAAATTGAATTTTTGCCAATAAAACTATTGTGGCGCAGTTAAAGCTTCACGAAATATGACGCCGCACAGCAAGGTAGGTAGAGGGAACTTGGAAATTTAGTGTTAAGGTACTCCGTTCCGTTCCCCACTTTTCGCCGAATTGGGAGCATTGCGTGTTGACTGTCTGAACTCATTGCCGCGTTTTGTCTTGTTACCAGAGCGAAGAAATAATAATATCAAATGTTTTACTTCTTCGAGTGGTGCTTTCGTATACAGTCGAACGGTTGAGCCCCTGCGCCACGATAGGCCTCAAATTGTTGTTTTTACTTCTAGCATCGATAACAATAAAAGAGCAGCGTTGAACTCCGTCACTCGACAGTTATTGGCTCAAATCCTGGTGAAAACCTTAAAACTGAGTGTTTTGACAATGGGTAATCTGAGTCTAAAAAAATAATATGTACACTTATAATATATATCATATACATCAACTTTTTGCCTTCTATATTTCATAGAATTTTGAATTTCGTATTATATCTAATCTTTATTACTATGATTATATAATGTATAATTTTTTCAGTGGTGATGAGGTCCAATTAAAGAAAGTAGCAACAGTGTTTCTTCAAGGGCTACTAAAGCTTATAAGATCGGAAGAGCATGCAGAACACCAGCCCAAAGCCTATATGTGCTTAGGTAATATATTCATTAGGATTGTTTCAATATTTTTGCGTTAAAGAGAAATTATTATATATTTTAGCAATAGCTTAATTTTATTACATAATTACATAACAAATGCGAAAAACATGTTTATTTTACTGGTATAATAACTATTCGTAATTGTATTTGTTGTGTATGTGTTGTAAATGAATTAACGATATTTTTCCAAACCTTTAAATAAAATATTTTATTTATATGAAATTTTATAAGAAGCTCGTCGTGGCGCAAAAGCATATGCGTGAGACTGTAAACGCGGTGGGTTCTGGGTTCGATCGCAACTACAGAAAATATATAAATATATTTAATATTTCCATTCGTTCTTTGATCTGGAATCAATGCAAAGTGCGGCGTTGAGTTCCGCAACTCAATATTGGTTTAAATAATATGTTTTAGGTCGCTTAGCAATGAAATGCCCAAGCTGTTTCAACAGTCAATTTGCTTTGCTCGAAGAATTGGTCAAGAAAATACCAGAAGCAGTGCCGGAAATGAAAACAGCATTGAGAGATGCTTTGTTAGAAATGGCTGTGGCATATAAAATTACACCTGAAGGTAACTTTTTATATATACATATATATATATATATATATATATATATATATATATATATATATATATATATATATATATATATATATATATATATATATATATATATATATATATATATATATATATATATAT
>DWMZ01004118.1:0-12026 GCA_018249855.1 Eueides tales michaeli
ATATATATATATATATATATATATATATATATATATATATATATATATATATATATATATATATATATATATATATATATATATATATATATATATATATATATATATATATATATATTTGTATGGTAATGGGGTATCTTCCCAGGTTCCCACTGCATATCACCTGCAATATGCAGAATATAGGGAACCAGGGTGACGAACTTGCTGCAGAGAATTTCTTATATAAATGCAGATGTTGCTATTTATATTCTGAATTTAGTTAATTACAAACAAAAAAATATATCTCTATCTATTTTTCTGAGTAACAAAGCAGGCACATCAGGTTTTTTTTTGTTTAGAAAAAATAAGCTAAGTAGTACATACATGTTTGACATGGCACATGGCATGTCGCACACGCTATTTAAATAGTTAACGGTTGATTATTTTATCTATATTTATTATTTACTCGATAACGACTCTAGTTCAATTAAAGTTAACAGTGAATATAAGTCTGTGTACACATATTTGTTTAAAAATATTTATAACGATATTTTAAGTAAAACATTATATATTGGCGTCGAAACTTAGAATGAAGCCATAGTGGTCAGTGTTTATATCCCTGCTTGAATAGCAGAAAACGCAAAGCGTGACTTGCAATGCCTCCAATTTGGATAAATCTAAATTTAAAATTTTCTAATGCACTATTATAATAATGGAAAAAAAAATAGACAACGTCCAATAACTTAAAACTCAAATAATACGTTGATTTTTAAAACAAAATTTCAATAAACTGAATTGAATTGAAATTTTAAAACAATTAAAATTGAGATAATGGAGTCAAGAAGACGCTACATTTAAAACACATTACGTTACTTATATCATATAATTGCATCTTACGTTTATCATGCGATGCACTTTCTAAGTGATTACAACGAGACAATACCCGCTTTGTACCTCTACATATATGAATATCGCATGCGACTTGTTTAAAGCAATTATCGTACTTTTCACGTACATTAGAGTGTCATTAAATTAAAATTTTAATAATAACACTGAACTGTTTTTTTTAAGTATTTTTTTATGGTAGGTTTTGGATATATATTTAGTTCTCATTCAGGTTCACGCTGTATCCCGCACATGACAGGGTAGGCAGAGGAAACTTGGGAACCTAGTGTTAATAATAAGACTTCGTTCTACTTCCATTCCCCACTTTCCGCAGAATTTGAGGCATTGCGTGTTGAGAGGCGGAACTCAACGCCGCGCTTTTTTCCTTATTACCAGAGCGAAGAAAAGAAACATTAAATATTTAAATTATAAATATTTCATTTACTCGAGTGGGGATCGCTTATGCCGCCGCGCCACGGCAGGCCTCAATAAATATTTCTGAATATTTAATGATATAATAGAAATCTAAAGTATGGTTAGAAAGATAAATTAAAAATCCATAAAAGATAAATAACTAACGTATAAGTATACTAAATCAAATTGAAAAAAAAGTCCAATTATGTGTAGAAAATATTTTTATCGTTTATTTTTTCCGCATATTTACATCCTGTTACGTAAAAAACAACGTAATATGAAAATCTTGTGATCCGACACGGCAGTCGATACGTAACAAGGTTCCGGTTGAGTGACGTTAGATGTGTCCACTGTCCAGTCTGTCACAGTCACTTCATATATTATTATACAGAATACTACCTATGTTTCTTGTGAATGTAAAGTATTATTTCTTCGTTATTATTTTTAACATAATTAAATAAAGTTTCCGCAGAATTGAAAAAAGTACAAAAATATGAGTCAGCTTTGAAAATGTCTTATTTTAGTAGGCATTACAAAAATCAAACTGTTTAGAAGACATCCATATATCAATAAGGAGTAGAATTTTATATAACTCATCTATAAAAAATAATCTTTTTCGTTTAAAATTCTTAATTGCCTTTTATGATTTGTGTCGGGGATCAGGATCGAGTGTCTTAACACAAAGCACCCAAGTTCTCTCTGCTTACCCTGCCATATGCTGGATACAGCGTGAAAAAAAATCGCTTTTCGTGTCATTATAGTTTTACACATTAACATTTTCCGCCATTTACAGGAAACGTGGCTGTTTTATGAATAATTTGTTTCAAATTACTTTAATTAATTAAATATGCACAAATATGCAAAAAAGTTACATTAAGTGTTTATCCCGGAACTAAAACTTTCACTCCGTGAGATTTTTAGAACACATTAATATGTAGTTTTATGAGCGTAGATTTAAAAATGGCATAGTTCAACATTTTTAAGCAGAAGTAGACTTGTAGTAATAATATTTTTACTTATTTAAAAAAACCATCCAAAGGTTTCCAAGAGGCGCAGGTTCAAATCCCGCTACGTTCAATTTTTTATATGGTTTCCAAAAAAAGATTTTTCTTTCCTATGTGTGGATTAACACTTTAATATGAGTAAAAAAATTTTTTTTTTCAAATACAGTAGAAAATATTCAATAAACCTCTATAATTAGATATGAGTCAAGTTGCCTATTTCAATATATTTACCGTTCTAGAAACATGAAAGTCTATTTCTTTTTACATAAATATATTTATTGTGAATGTGAAAGTAATTTGTATCACATAATAATACATTAATGGTTTGCAACAATAAAACTTAATTGTCTGGAATTTTATCAACAAATTCTGTTATATAACGCTAGAAATTGGCAGTCTTAGGTCTTAAGTCATTCCATCTAATCAAAATCTCAAACCAGTCGCGGTAATTAAAAACCGATGTTTTATTAGTCTGTTTTTATTTTCTTTTTTTATATCACAATAATGTTTTCAGCTAGTTTTTTTTTAATGTAGACAATAAATAGCTACAGATTATGTAAAAACAATACACGATAATATATTGGCTTTATAGAAATAGAAAAAAAGAAAAAAAATAATATCAATAGACATTCAGGACTTTTTTACTTTTGTATTTTTTTTTGTAATTTGCAATATTTCTCTCTCTGTTTGTAATCTCTATTTCACATCGATGAAACAAAGTGATGCCCGTAAATCTGTTGATCATTATTTTGCTTACAAATAAAAGTCCGAGACATCCGTAAAAATATTTAACAAACATCGATTGTTGTTTCTTTAGTATTATTACCAGCATTTGTTTAGAATAACTCGTTCCATTTAAAATTGTTTTCTATTATAAGACGTTATGATTTAAATAAATGCTCTACTTATAGTATTTTTAGTAAAAAAGATACAGAGATAAGTGGTATGTAGCAAGCAAACATTGTAAGTTAATGGACCGAAGCAGAGCGTGACGAAAGTAAAAAATGCAATTTGACGGTGAAAAAGAAATAAAAAATCTTATAAAAAAGACTCTAATTTTAGAGGAATTGTCATAAAAACTTAAATGCTCTTATTAAATTTAAAATGTACTCTTTCATATTAAATTCATTAAGATATGTACATATATTATTTAAATTAATTTTCATACTTGAGTGGGTTTAAATTATTTCGCATAACGAATCCTTTATAATATACCTAATATAGCCGGGCCAATTTAAATATCACATTCACAGATTAAAAAAAATGACCCAAAGAGAAAAAAAACTAAAATAAAAACAAACACTGACGACCGCCATAAACGCTCATAAATGCACATAAACACTTATAAAACACATCCAATACTAAAAAAACTTATAGTGTAATATATAAACTTTCACTACGATAGACGCGTGCACCTCATGCGCGGGCGCAGGGCTAACTCGTGCCCCCACTCCGTTCGGCGTGGGCGCACCTGAATACCCATTTACGTAGCACCCCTTCAAACAAGTTTCATATTAGCGGTGCATGGACAAATTTAAACGTCTGATATTTGATGCATTTGGTCAACATGGAGTTATTAAGCATGGTTATAAACTTTGAATTTATAAATAGACGCATTACCATTTAGGTGTAGTAAGTATTCGAAATCTTTGGCTGAACAATAGTTTAATATTGGCATATTCTATTTAATATTAATGAGGATTGCTAGCAGTTGTTCTCAGTAACATTGCTGACAATTTTAAGCCCAGTAGAATTATCAGTAAAACAAAATAATATTAACATGTTGGCCTACATGAGGCTATGGAGGCCGTCGTGTGATGAACGCGATTATTATCAGTTCGATTCCACTTGAAGAAATTATATATTTTTAATTATTCATCAAATAAATGGCAAACAAAGCGCAGCGTTGGGTTCCGTTATTTTAAAACACTTTTCCGAATCCGGGCCTTATATAGAGAGTTAAGTATTTGGCACTAAATTCTTTCTTTACGAAAAAAAAACATCAAGCTGTTCCTTTTTAATATTACTTGATTAATTGAATATTACTTATATAAAATAGTTGCTCCACGATCTGTTTAGACAAAGCGCAGAGTTGAGTTCCGTTAAGTAATAAAAAGCGTGTCCAATTTAGTGGAACGTACGTAATGCTATATTTTAGTATAATATATTTATAAAATCCCCATGTTTTAGGACTTAGCATGTGTATTTGTGTTATTATCAATTAATTTAATTTCACTGACACATAAAAAAGATCATTGGATGTCATTTCGTTGGAATGTGCTCAATAGCTGTGCAAAATCAGACATTTTCCTAATCTATTAAGAATGAAATTTCTTTGTCCAATGTGTTATCATTTAACATCTTGTCGCAGTATCTTAAATAGCATATAGCAGATTATGCAGAAACAACCTAGTGTTAAAACACTCAATTTTTGACCAATTTTTTATACATTACGCGCTTTATTTCGTTACCAGAGCGAAGAAATAAAAATATTTAATTTCCGAGTGGAGATCGAATCCACAACCGTCGCGCTTCCAATCAGACTGTCACAATCACAAGAGTTTTGATTATATGAAATTTAAAAACACAGCAAATGACATAAAAAAATGTTTTAAAAAAATCTGTTTTCTTAAAATAATTAGTAATTGTTTTTAGAAATATTCAGTTAATACCAACTTTCACGTTAAGCTAGTTACTTTAATAGGCCGAATAAACATTCAAGTTCTATGTGTTAGACAACTGGTCCCTTGTTGGGACAATTTGGGGCACTCTGTGCAGTTATAAATAAGACTTTCGACATGGAACATAAGAAACGTCTTTGTAGAAATGCAATGGAGAAATCTTTGTGTCTTAGAACAATCTTTCGGTTGCTATTTAATCTGTTGTTATTTATTATTTAATCTGTTATTGTTATTTAATCTGTTTCAAGAGGGACGAAAATAAATTATTCAAGCGATTTTTGTTTCAAGGATGACTTGGCTTTGTTCTAATTCAAATGTTTTTTTAGTAGTTTTAATATTAAATTTTAAACTAGACGTAAGTACGACGCTTTTGTTTGCTATATTATACATATTTTTTAATATTTTTTTTATGTATAATAATTGCTGTGAAGCACGGCTATTTATCAAAATCATTGCCATGGCGTAATTCTCCGGCGTATTTCTCCGCTTTAAGTAATTTAGATTCTGTACAACCTAGTTCCTACATAAATAAAATTATGTTCGAAGATTTATTTTACAAAAGACAATGCAGACAACAAACATTTTACACTTATTCAATAAATATAAATACATCACTACATATATTTTTATTATCGAGCTAAAAAATTGAGAGAGTAGTGAAAGTAAAATAATATATAATGATTCCAGATATGTTAATGTATAGCTTTGTTTTAAAATTTATCACCTTAATTAGTACTAATTAGTATTATAATTATAACTTAAGAGACGTTTATAATTAACTATTTCTTCGAATAACAATTAATTATGGCGAAATTAATTTACGACCTGGCAAGAAAAACATAAAATACATATCTGTTATGTTTTTTTAATAAAAAATCGTATAAAGATCTAGATTTAGAAAACAAAAAAATTAAAAAGTGGTTTTTCAAATTGTGATTTTATCTCAGTTATTATAGGCTATTACACAAGAAAGCATTTGAGAGTCTCGATACAGACTGAGGCAAGAACGCTAAAATACCTATGACATAACTCAGCAAGTAGAGCATATTACATTATTGATCCCACGTTCGATTTAAATTTACGAATGCTTGTAAAACAAAAAGTTTATGCTAGCTATTAAGTATATTTTTTTTATTTTTGTTTCACGCAAACACACGAATTTTCATTTTTTCCGATCAAAAATAAAATTTCTCGCTACCTTAAAACTTTTTACTACACAAACAACAAAGCGCGGTGTTAAGTTCCGGCAATTAATATGCAATGTCTTCAAATTGTTAGCCAGTGGGGAATCGAGTGTCTAACTAGGTTCCCTTATCAAAAAGTGAAGTTAGATTTTTTTTAATCATACTAGCTTCAATGCTGTAACAAATTTTTATATGTAACAAAGTTGTATAATATAGGTACTATATTTTTATTATTATATTTAAAAGTACTTTCATTTGAGTCATATTTCGAGTTGCGGTAAGCCACGAATGATTCCGCGTCGCATTGCGAAGGTTGGGGGATTGGTGAAATACATTTCCTGTTTCATTCAAATCGACCATTTTAAGTAAGTTGCTCATGAAATTATTACAACCAACCAGTTCAAATTATTAGCATTTAGCTGAAAATGCAGAAATAAACTAGTGTTACGACACTATATATCTCTCATTTTCTTTCCAATTTTAGATATATCATATTGGCAGAAAGAATTTCTTCTTTAGAAGAATAGTTTATTTCCGAGTGTGGATTGAACAAACAAACGGCGCGTTTACAAACAGACTGTTGAATACAATGTGTTTGTGGCGCTGCGACACAATCACAAGACGGCCTTTGCTTATATGAAGTTTATATTTACAAAGAAATTAAACAACACACCAAAAGGCACCGTAAATAACATGCTTGAAATAACAAGTCATTTCATTTTTAAAAAAATATTCATAATTCATTTTCCATCCATCCTACGTCCGCGGATACATATTTTTGTATTAAACTTTCGAGGATTCACTTATTGTTAGTAATGTGTGGTCTACATATTCGCCCTGCATTCTTATGGCCATGGTTACATGATTTATTCAAATCAATTTTTCTTCACGCTGTATCCCGCACAAGGCAGGGTACGCAGAAGGAACTTGGGAACCTAATATTAAGATATTCCTTTCCCATAAAGACGCTTCAGTTCACCACTTTCCACCAAATTTGAGTCAAGCGCGTTCAGCGGCGGAACTCAACGCACACGTAATACTTTTTTCTATATATTATTTTCATATGTTTCTGTATGTATGTTCGGGCCAGTTTGCATATTTTTTTTAGGTTATATAATAATAATATTAAAAAAAAAAATCTTGACATCAGTACATAAACCCTACAATCCAAAGCTTGGCTAACAAGAACTCTAGTGTATGCTAATAAAGAGAGTTGTGGAATCACACATGCATATTAATGCATGTCGCTTTTCCTCATTTTCTGTTTTCGAATTCATTCAATATTCGTAGAGCTAAGTGCTTTAAATTAATTATTTTAAAAGCTAGAGATTCAAAATTAACTTTTTAATATATAGGGAGGGTTTTTTTTAATGATAATTATAATTTCTGGTATCAAAAAATATAACTATTTTTAAAGTGTTATTCCACACTTAGGCCTTCCTGCTTCGTTCAAATTTTTATATGTTTTTAAATTTAGTATTTTAAATTTAGTGTATACTTAATTTCCTAAAACGGATAAAATCCAAATAAATGTAAGAGATCAAATCATGTACCGACACATTTCTGTTTTATGTTTCAGAGTGCTTTCGCAACATTCAACAATAATTTAATTTAAATCCAGACATGATATCTACGTAACATTTACACACAAAATTTTCAACGGCCCATTGTTTCATAAAAATCACTATTCTCACATTTTAAACGAATGTTTAGATGAAATTCTTTGACGTAATCCAGTTACTTGTATACATTTAGTGTAGTTATAAAACTAGATACAAAAATGTAGGTAGATAAAAGATTTATTTATAACAAAGTAGAAATATTTTTACTATTTATTAAAGTGTTATTCCACACTGACATGCTAACAACATAAATAAGTTGTAACAAGCGTATAAAAATTTCGACGTAGCTTGATAAGAGCGTATGGATTACTTGGTCAGAGCTCTTGGACGGTTCCCGAGAGGTGCGGGTTCACATCCTGCTATGTTCGAAATTTTTATACGCTTTTAAATTTAGTAAAGTAGAAATAGTTCGTGAGTGAGATAAACTACATAAAATTGTATATTTTAAATTATATCTGTTAAGTTACACGTCTAATCCATTTTTAATCCCATTTTATTAATAAAAATAAGTATGACTTGTCTGTACGTTGATGTATGTATATCAGTGGCACGGTAGCTCCTGAATGAATAAAGTAATTTATGTTTGTCATTTTAAATGAAACAATTTTAACCGGATTAATCTCGTATATTGATTGATAGACATTTTTGGAAACTCCGAAGGAAGGAAATGAAGTTTCAAACTGTTTATAGTAGAATAGACTGACAGTCTGTCTACTCGTGACCACAGACCTATCGCAAACTTTTCTATGTTTGATGATAATCGGATTAGTACTTTAAGAGCTATAAGTAGTCTTGTATGATATTAGCTTTAAGCCAAGAAACTAAGAGCGATGTATATGTAAAAATTAATATAAGTTAAGTCTCTTATGGGAATCTAGAGCTGCGCTGAGCCAAACCAAATATTTTTAAATATCAACATTCTTTAAGAGGATCGAACGCCATAAACATAGCGTTTTTATTCAAGCATTTACGAACCGATCCAAAATTGTGTTATTTCTTTTTAAGCTTTACTCTGTATTCCACACATAGCAGTAGGGAACTTATAAACCTAGTGTTAAGACACTCCGTTCCGTTTCCTATTTACCGCCGAAATTGAGGAATTGCATGTTGCGTGGCGGAACTCAACGCCGCCTTGCGTTGTTACCAAAACGCAGAAATGAAAACATCAAATATTTAATTTTAAAAATATGACATATTTCATTTCCTTGAACGGGGTTCGAAACCACAACCTGCTCGCTTTTACAGCCACAACAGGGCTCTAATATGTTAATTTATTAGTATATTTCATTGTTAAGTATCACATACACCGGACAACATGCAGCACTTGTTCAATGTTGTAATTTAAGACTTGCGCTTGAGCAATGTATGGCAAATTATGTCGAATTACACACATCGTTACGTTAGGTAGTCATAGATCCGCCATCGCCAGTGTTATTAGAGCTACACGTTTGTCCTACTGACTGTAATAGTAGCTTCACGCTATCCCGCTCATAGCAGATAGTCAGAGTGAACATGGGAACCTAGTGTTAAGACACTCCGTTCCGTTTCTCACTGAGGCATTGCGTATTGAGTGGCGGAACTCTACAGAGTTTAATAGTAATTTTTAAATATGAAACTAAGCATCTCCATAATTTGCATATGCATTGTAATTAGTTTATCTATACTTATAATAAATCTGTAACTGATCGCTGTAAATGGAAGATATTTTAAAAAGAAATCTTACAAGGGACGTTTATTTATGTAGTAGGGCCTAAAATGGTGATTATATATTTTTTATTTGTTTATCTATTGGTCTATGCGGTTGTACACCCTAGTCTCAGATTTAAATACAGTTTTCACTGTAATTCTGGCATAAGTTAGTAAATAAAAAAGTAAAGTCAATTTAAAATATGTAGTTCGATAAAATTTAAGCAAAGTTTTTAATTATTTACGCTGAAATTTCAGTTTTGAAAGAACTATAATTTAATCATCTTAAAATTCTAATCTTAAGGAGGTGTTAACAGTGATAATGTTATATGAAAATAATTTATCAAAATAGTGTGATTCAAGCGGGTAAAATCGCGAGCGGGTCGATAGTGTTTAAATATAAATAATACGAATTACGAACACCTGTGACGGTGATCACTACCGAGTACCATAGAATGTATCCAGCTACGTATGAAATTTTATTTTTCTTAGACTAGATACACAGATATCTGCCCGCGGCTTTGTCTGCATAATATTTCACTTTTCCATAAAATATCTTTAACCAGTTCAATATAGAATACTACTTTCTCTAACAACATTGCATATTAGTCGGAGTTCATCATACACTTGCAGCACACGCAATACACGTCCATAACTTTAAACGGTCAAGGATCCGTATGTACCTACGTATAGTGTATGCCTCTACGTTAGTTACGTGAGAAAATATTTATTAAAGTTTGTATTATTGTTTCGCTTCTTTGTTCTTAGGAATGTGACGGCCTTGGATGTACAGAAGTGACAAATTCTCATATTATATGTATAGGTTTTCCTTAATCATTGTGCAATTTGTATTATTTATTCAGATCCGTTCCGTTTCTTGGTTCACATGCGGAAATGAAAATATTTGAAGTACAAAACTGTGGAAACGAAAACGACTTGAATGTCTACATTTATTTGTGTACAGTCCAATGTGTGGAGTTGCATAAATGTACAGTTACTCATTCTTCTCAAATTTACTGTTATTTTTCTTAAATAAAGATATGTGTTACAATATTCCTTACAAGTTTAGAGCTATAATTTATTATAATTAATAAATTATTTTATATAGATATATTTATAATAAATAAAATAAATAAAATAAGTAAAATAAATAAAATAAGTAAAATAAATAAAAATAAATGATATAAATAAGATAAATAAAGTAAATAAAATAAACAAAATAAATAAAATAAATAATATAAATAAAATCAATAAAATAAATGGAATAAATGAAATAATTGAAATAAATAAAATAAATGAGATGAATGAAATGAATGAGATGAATGAGATGAATGAAATGAATGAGATGAAAGAAATGAATGAAATGAATGGAATTAATTGAATGAATGAAATGAATTAAATGAATGAAATGATTGGAATGAATGAAATAAATAAAATAAATAAAACAAATAAACAAATAAAATAAATATTATATAATACTTATCATACTAATCTTAAGAAACAATAAAAATCTACTTTAAGAACAATAAGTATTGGCTATATTTTTTTATTTCAAAGAAATAAATACAGTATAAATATATCTAGGGCAAATGTGTTGCGATCTAATTTTACTGGAAATATTATAACTGGCCAAATATTTGTACAGATTATTTAAAGAGGAGAAATGTTAGTATTATTATTATAAGTTATCTATATCGGTCAGATTTTATCGCATTAATCACGGCGCCCTGTAGTGTCAAGCCAGCTTTTATAAAAATCAATATGAAATGCAGTATACATTACACACATGTATATTCCTAAGAACATTAAAACGAATGTTCCCTGTACGATAGGTTTTTGAATCGAAAGTACTGAATTGACTAAAAGTTCATTTAGTTATTTAAATATACCTAGTAGACAAATTAACAAGAGTTTTTCTATCGAACCAAACAAGAATCTTAGCTATTTGATAGTACTACCGTAGGCTATGAAACTGCATGAGAGTCAATAAAATTATAATAATATATCGCTCTCTAAATAAAAATAATTTTATTTTTATTAGCTTCACGCTGTATCCTATACATATACATGGCAGGGTAGGCAGTGGGAACCTAGTGTTAAAGCACTCCGTTCTATTTCCGACTGGCGGAACTCAACGCTGCATCTGGTAACCAGAGCGAAGAAATTAAAACATTAAATCTTAATTTGTAAATGTCATCATATTATTTCATTGTATATCATTATATATCATCATATATCATCATTATACATCATCATATATCGTCATTATATATCATCATATTTCATTATATATATTATTTCATCATATTATTTCATTTCCTCGATTGGGTATCGAACCCGCAACATGTTTGTGACATTGGGCCACGACAGGCCTCGATTAATTATTAACTTAAAGAGCCTAGCTCAATAATTAACTTGTTTCTCTATATAGTAAATGTCAAATTGGCACACTTAAGACGTAGTTTACAGTTTACATCTTTATAATGGCTGCGTCGGCGCAGGAATCCGGTAACCGAAGGCATTAGCAACCGCCCACTGGCCGCGTGCCTTTTGTGCTTAGGTCTATGACAC
>DWMZ01004119.1:0-12026 GCA_018249855.1 Eueides tales michaeli
TTATGAAGCGCTCCTTGAACCAGTTCTGATTAACATATTTTTAGAAACCGCTCGAAACGAGTCAACGAGCACCTAGCTTACCCTAGAAAATTCTTGTTAAATTTACTGTGAAATTATAATTTAGTATCGGAACATTTTGATATGAAAGTGAAAATGGAAGTAGTTTCGATTCTCGTTTGAGGAATGTTTAAGTGTATTAAATATTTTTGTACGTACATATCATGATAAGCAGAGGGAACCTGGGCACATTCCTCACTTTAGATTACGTGTTAATTGGCAAAACGCAACATCGCGCTTTGCCTCCTTACCACAGGAGATATGAAAATATTAAATATGAAAAATTTCCTCGAATCAGGATTGAAAAAAGATCGTTTTTATAACTGTATAATTAACAAAAATAATCTGTACACTTGTATTATTGTATGTAACAACTTTTAATTTTTTTCAGCTTCATCTGGCTATTTTTCATTAGACACGCGCATTTTCGCTCAATTATATAAGCCTACGAGTTCTGAATACAACATCGTATTTCGTCCTTATAAAGCAAGATAATTTGATTAATATGCTAGTCCTTTTATATATTTTTAAATTATATATATTTATTTTCATGCCATTATGAATCTTAATATAATCTATTATATATAGAGGACCCGCGAGCTTCAGTCTAGTTTAACTATAGGAATATTTATTTAATATACAAAACTTCAAAACAGCTGAAGGTGTAGTCAATATGATAATAATTTTGAAAGATTTGAAATTGTAAGATTTTATTCTTTTTACCAAAAACCATGTCTACTTTTACTTATTTTTTTTTCTTTTAATAATAACTTTCCTATGTAACCTTATATGATAACGGTTCCGACACTCGGGATGTCATTATTCTAATACACGAACAACTCCCATTTAATAGAATATTGTAAAGGCGTTTTTTTAATCTAATACATAAACTACGTTAATTTGGTGTAATTGACTTGAATATTTTATTTTTTATATTTATTCATCAAATAATGTAACGATTGATCAAGTTATATATCGTTGCAATATCTGGTAGCAAAAAATACGTTCTCGTTTTTTTATCCACACATTCCTTATAAATTTGTAACTGAGTACTTCTTTCTCTTCCTGAAGTAAATTAATCTAGGACAGGTTGATTTTGTTTTGGTAAAATAAAAAAAAATACCTCAAGTTGAAGTCGAACTTTCTATCTATTATAACAAAACTAGGGACTAAAAAAAAATTCGATAAGATAATAAATAGTTAAATCCCAAAATATTAATTAATATTATTAATAAATATTTTTGGATTTAAATATAATATATTAATAGTTTCTATATAAGTTACTTTATCTGCAGCCAGAAATTTCTCAGATACTTAAAATTTATCAAACAACATAGAAAAATTATAAATTATTTCTATAAAATCACAGATGAATGCCGACGGTAAAAACGTATGTCTAAAATAAATATTTTTATTGGTTAATAAGCATTTTTATTAAGGATACCGGCCATGGTAACATGACAAAGTACAGCGTTGAACTACGCTTATCAGACAATGTATCGAAAATTGGGGAGAGAGTGGAGAAACGAATGTTTTTACCAGCAACTCTCTTTGCCTATCCTGCTACGTGTTTAAAAAAATGACATTTAACCAAATATTAATATATTTTAACTTCCCTTTTAAATACGTCGGTAAAGACTTTATTCATTCAATGTTAAGCCATTAGGTTACTTTTTGCGGTACCCTCAATCACAACTAACGTTCAGAAAGCTCTAAGAAATCAGTTTGCGAAGGCCCTTTATGAGGATAAGAAGTATTGCGATTGAGACGTTGATATAGTGATTCATCGTATTTTGTGTGTGAAAGGTGATTTTTAATATGTTAGTGAATATGTACTTCTCTCATTTGATTTATATTTAATATACTTATATATATTTTATACAATTATTATTAAAAAACAGACTGTAAGTCTATAGTTTGGGGCCTGTCATGGCAAAGGGCCACAAGTGTGCTGTATACGCGACAGGTTTTGGGTGCGATCCCCAATCCAAGAATTTACTCACTCGAGGAAGTAAGATATTTAAAATATATTTCTTTGCTCTGGTAAGAAAACAAAGTGCGGCGTTTAACCCTGCCACTCTAAACGCAATAACTCTAAAATTCGGCGGAAATTAAGAAAAGACTTCTCGATAGAAAATTTGAATAGCATATTAGCAAAAGGTCTTCCTACAAAGACTATTTTCTTTATCACTACAACGAGCGTTACAAGCAGATATCGAGTATACCAGCCGTATAAATATACTTGCGTACCCAAAAGACGTTTTCATGTACAGAAAAATAATTTTACTGTAAAATTCATTTACAGTTACTACCAAGGTATATGAGATTGATTTTCGTTATCTTTTTTCCCATTTTCATATCTAATTGATTAATTATTTCAATTTCTTGTATTAACACAGAGTAAAAACGTGTAAGGGTAGGTAGATTTTTCGACTTATACCGATTTGTTTGAGCAAACGTAAAAATATCCATTTCTTCACTCTGGTAACAAGGTAAAGCGCAGCGTTGAGTTCCACCACTCAACACGAAATGCCACATACTCGGCGGAAAGTGGGGAATGGAACTGAGTGTGTTAACACTGGGTTCCCAAGTTCCCTCTGCTTCCCTGTCATGTGCGGGGTACAACGTGAAGCTAAGTAGTCAACTTGAAATCACTGATCTTAACTGATTGCAATATCGGCGATGCTGTTTTCATTCAAAGAATATCCTACATTTTGGTCGATATCTTTATTCTGGTAACAAGGCAAAGCGGCGTTGAGTTCCGCCACTTAACACGCAATGCCTAAAATTTGGTTGAAAGTTTGGAATAGAACGGAGTAATTTAACATTAGGTTTTCATATTCTATCTGCCTACACTGCCCTTTATTTGTATACAACGTGAACCTGAAAAAAATCCTAAATTCCCAATGATATTCCTTTCTTCTCAATTTGTAAAATTGAATGCAAATATCAGTTATATATTCTCCGAAGTGATTTTGTAAAAAAGCAAGCTTATTGCACGACAACAACAAACAATCGAGATTGTACAAAGGAATATTTCACAAAGAGCCTGTTCCGTTGTCAATACATTGCTAATGTGAATCAAAAGGAGAAATATTCGCAAATAAATTTTGACGTTAACGAATATGTATTGAAGATGTAGCTTAGTACAAATATAAGGTATGTTATAGCTTCAAGCTGTATCCTACAAATAACATGGTAGAGGTAACTTGGGAACCTAGTGTTCACATTCTGTTCCCATTTAGACACTTCCGTTTCCTATTTTGTACTGAATTCTTAATTATTATAATATATATAATTAAGAAGTAAGTTCTCAACAAAATAAAACAGTATATAACAGTATCAGTAACATTTAATTTACAAAGTATAGGAGTTTAAAGTTATGAGTAATAGATCGGTAGACATTTACTCTTTCATTATCCGGCATTAAAAAATGATATATAAATAGTGAAATAGATATAATTTGAACGTGAGATTAACGCATTCAACGTACAGTTTTGGTTCAAAAGTCCAGATAAATTCAAAATTCAGAGTTTTCCTGTTCTCAATGTAGTTTACCTCGAGTATTTTTTATACTAACGTAAATAAGTTATAGTTTACTAAAAAAATAATTTCATAACCTTCTTACCTTATAATACATCCACAGAACAAAGTAACAATAAGAAATATCATTTCATTATCAATATTCGAGAGTCTACAACAAAAGATTGGATTCATGTCACGATGAGAGAATAAAACGTTAATGAGGCCGATGTTCATTTACAATTGAGTCTTCGATTTCGGTTGATAGCCTTTTTTTGCTTTTATATAGGATTCGTTATATTATTTTTATGTTTATAAATTTATTTGAATACAGAAAAAGCATAATCTTGTTTTTTTTCAAGGTTCCGTACCTCAAAAAGTAAACTCTTCGTCTGTCAATTATTTACATTTGTGGTCAACTGGAGCGCAGAAAAAATGAATGTTCTAAGTCTATATTATCAAACGATAGGAGTCAGAAAAGTTATTAAACAAAAGCTTTGGGATACTTTACGCGGACTTTTTTTTATGAAATATGGCATAAAGTGAGAACTTAACTTGAAACTGAACTTTCGAGGCCTGTCTCGTGGTGCAGTTCATATCCCCCGAAGAAGTGACATATTTAGTATTCTAAAATGAAATATTTATTATTTTCATTTCTTCCCTCTGGTAACGTGACAAAGCTCCGCGTTGATTTTTATGTCTTTAGCATTGCATATAGAGTCAGGCGGGAAGTGGAGAAAGGAATGTAGTGTCTTAATATTGGTTCCCTAGTTCTCTCTGTCTAACCTGTCATATGCGAAACATAGTGTAAAGAAAGTGAAAAATTACAAAACAAATGAAAAAAAAAATTTTAAAAGTTTATTTTTTGTTTATTTTTTCATATATATCATAGAATATAATCTTAATTACAAAATTATCATGAAAGTTTGTTTCATAGAAAATGAGAAATTGGTACGGAGCCCTCGATAAGCGAGCCCAACTCGCACTTGAACAGCTTTATTTTAAATATTCATTCATATAAAGAAAAAAATGTTTACAAAACTTCGCCCTCACATCACAATTATTACCGATTTAAGCCATCACATGTTTTAACATGTAAAAAAATAGAAAATTAGCAATGATAATTGTCGAATAGTGTGATTGTTAGCAAGATCAGTTGAAAAGTTACAAGCTGAACTCCCTATCTCTTTGAATATTGATAAGATGTTGTTTCAAACTTAAATTCTAAGCTTTGTCAAATTTGATTAGTACTTATGAATTAAATAATGAAATGGAGAATTAAAGTGAATATTTTTAATTTCAATACAAATAAATAGAACAGATTCGTGTGCACTTGTGCTATATTTATATGATTGTGCATATATTATTTTTCATGCCTAGGCATGAGTTTTAGTTATAAATTGTTATTATACTATTATTTGTTAATATTAAGCAAATTTTAACTTTGGGAATCCATCACATTTCATAAAAAATCGTTCAGTAGTTTTTAAGATATGGGTGTATTTCTTAAGACAGACAAGTACTCGTACATATATAAAAGTAAAATGAGAAAGTTTAAAAAAAAATGATTTTGAGATGAGGACATTATCATTTGACAAGAGAGAATGCTATTTATTAAATATTTTTACAATTTTTAAAGTGTTATTCCACACTTAGGAAGCAAGGAGAACCAAGAGGCGCGGGTTAAAATCCTGCTTCGTTCAAATTTTTATACGTTTTTAAATTTCGTATTTTTTTCCCAAGTGTGGAATAACACTTTAAAAATAGTAAAAATATTTAATAAATAGCATTTTCTCTTGCCAAACGATAATTCTAACGAATTGTCTTTGTAATCCTGCTCTTCTTCAATCTTAATCGTTCTTTCAAATCCTGCTTCGTTCAAATTTTTATACGTTTTTAAATTTCGTATTTTTCTTTCCTAAGTGTGGAATAACACTTTAAAAATAATAAAAATAGTATAAAAAAACCATACACTATGGGACCTTCACTAATTGTGAATCATTAAAGATGTTAAGTACGCTGATCTGGGAATCAGCAATCGTACGACAATTGGAGCAGAAGTATCCACAAGCGATCTGATTGTTCCTATTTCATTGTTTTGGTTTGACTTGAAGTTTTTTGTGTTAATCCATTTAAATTAATATACTCTTACATTTGGATATTTAAGTTATGGCTACGATTATTTCGAAGGGTTTTGGGCTTTTTCGTGATATTTTTACGCACTTTAGTTAAAATTTTATCATTCAAGCAAGAAAAATGCAATATTAAAAAAAATGTGTAATTTAAGCGGACGAAGCCGTGGGCAGGTCGCTAGTACATAAACATATTCCTACTAGAGGAGATGAATTATTTTCGTTAACTTCCTCTAGTGAAATATCAAAACTTCTATTAAAAATATAAATAAGAAGTTTGGCAGGAAAAAGAATATTTCAAATTCGATTTTGGGTTCTCTAAGCTGAAAGTCATGAATTGAAGTCATATTAACTATTGAGTTGTTACGGTACAAGCATGTAACTTTAAGCGCGACAGGGCGTGGTATCGAATCCCACTCGAGGTAATGAATACTTAACGTTTTAGTTTAATTATATCATGTTTTCATTTCTACGCGCTGGTAACAAGACAAATTTGGCGTTGAGTTCCGCCACTTGACATGAAATGCTTCAAATTCGGTGGAAAGTGGGGAAAGAAACGGAGTGTCTGAACACTAGGTAACCAAGTTTTCTATATCAGCCCTGCCATGCAGGGGATACAATGTGAAGCTGAGTAGGTAAGTAGAAATACATTGTATTATATGTATTAAGAAACGTCTCGCCTTGAACTTATCAACAACTAAGCACAAATCCAGTAAATTATAAAATATATTCATATAGAAAATTCAACAGCACATTTTTCTTTTTCTTCATTAGTAAATACGCCCTCAGAGGGTGGTGTTAAAGGCATAACACCCTCGATAGCATATGAAATCGTAAATATCGTATAGACCCAAGAAGAGAACGACAAAACGCTAAGAAAATGCTCTACTAAATTATTTAACGTATAGAATACAGATTCGAGGACCTTCTTGATGCGTGTGTTTGTAATCGCGACATGTTCAGAGTTCGATTTTCAATAGATTAATTAATTAATTATTTCTTTGCTCTGGTAACGAGGTAAAGCAAGGTGTTGAGGTCTAGCTTTTAACACGCAATGCCTCAATTTTGGCGGATAGTGGAGAACAAGTGTACTTTTATGGGCACGGAGTGTCTAAGCACTAAGTTCTCAAAATTCTTTTGTGTACCTTAAAAAAATACAAATTATTTTCAAATGAGCTTGAGAGGTTTTGTCTCTGCCTGTACTTTGTAGTTAAATATACATAAAGAAATGAAATAATTAATATTTTCATATCAAATAATTAATGTGGTAACAAGGCAAAGCGCAGCGTTGAATACCGCCACCCATCTCCCATTGCCTCAAATTCGCCGGAAAGGTGGGAACAGAAAGAAGTATCCTAATACTAGGTTCCGAGGGTCCCTCTGCCTACCCTGGCAGGGTGTATAGAATACAGCGTGCAAAATATACATATTATACAAAATATACATATTATATCGAAAATACATAAACATTTTCATAGTTCACTTGTTAATGTTTCATAGAAAAGACATGCCAAAGGAGCGCTCCCATCGTCTAAATGGTAATTGATCACCTCGCACTCTGTGTGACACCAAAAGAGCTACAGGTGCGTTATTAACCTTTAAAAGGCGATAGATGCGTTCTAAGAAGGTACCATAGATATCGTATCGACCCGGAAACAGCGCTTTAGGCAGGTTATTCCATATTTTAGCTTCACCTGAAAGGAAGTTCCTACAAACTGCACAGTACAGAAGTGCTATATACTTATATACTATGTAAGGTTTATGACTTGATTTTATTACCATAGAGAATCTCAGCCTCTTTTTAATCAGTTTAAAAGTTATTTACTAAGGTTGCCTTGTTTCTAGGATAAGTAGCGTTACAATGCTACCTTTAAATAAATTAGTTATCTGTATTATATATCGTCACGCTGTATCCCGCACATACACACACCATAAGTTTAGACACTTTGTTCCGTTTCTCACAATTTAAGGCATTATATGTTGAGTACTGAAAGTAACCGTCGTGCTAAGCCTTTTTACCTTAACGAGGAAATGAAAACATTAGATATTTTAATTTTAAAATCTTTAATATTTCATTTCCTCGAGTGGGGATTGAACTCATAACCAGTTTTGACGCATGTACAATCACAAGCTCGTGCATCTGCGTCACGACAGACCTCACTGAGAAGACTTAGACTTAGATCTCTAGTAATTATTACTCTAATAATATATATTAAATATAATTTTTAAATTTATTCTAAGAACTACGAACGCTATTCTCGCTTGCATCATAATTTTCGTGCATAATTAACGTGCGCACTTAACCTATTTCCGCTTTGAAAAACTTGTTTATAAAGCAACGTATAAAACTATGAATTCAGTGAAATACACCCTGGTTGATATAAAAATATGAAAAGTATATACAGCTTTTACCAGCTGCTTCGCCTGAAAAGCCCGAAGTAACTGATTGCAGGTGCAGTTTACTAAATTGAACCAATTAATATTATGAGGCATATTGTGGCGCAGAGACATAAATGTGCGACTGTAATATGAAAGGATGTGGATTCGAACCATTTTGCAGGAAATTAACTATTCAATATTTTCATTTCTTCGCTGTGGTTACAAGGCAAAGCGCGTCGTTAAGTTGCTCCTCTACACAATGCTACACAATGCCTCAAATTCGGCATATAATGGAAAACTGAACGGAGTGTCTCAACACTAAGTTCCTTGGTTCCCTTCCTTGCCATGTATAGGATACAGCGTAAAGTCAAAAAAATGTGCTTGGGATAACCACTTTTTATATAATATTATTACCCATATACATATAATGTTAGTATTTAGGTAATTGTATGCGTTATATACATATTAGCGAATAAATCATTTAAATATTATTGCTATAATTTTTTTAAGGCAGTCATTTATATTTTTTTTATTCGGTAGATCTGTTATTCTAACAGATTTATCAATATTTGATAAGATTTCGTCCGCTTGAATTACATCAACTAATTTAATGTTCTATCTACTTTCTACTTTCTATCATTGTCTACTTTTTTGTTCTAATAAAATTATCACTCTTAAGGTGATATAATTAAAAACTAAAATTTCAGTTAAATGAATAAAAAACTTGTAGCAATTTTGCCAAACTAAATATCTTAAATTAATATAACACTCACATTCATCTATCGATTTAAATAAAATAAACACTAAATGTTGAAGGAAGACTGCCTAAATATAAAAGTGAAAACTGGATATAAATCTAGTATGACATTTCTGAGATCAGCGCGTACAAACGAACAGACAAACATACAATAATTTTAAAAAAATACCATTGTCGATCGTTCGATTACTTTTTCATCACCGGACTTGGGAAGGCCGAGCTTAAAAAGCTCTGACCTTAGGTATATTATTTCCATAACTCGGGAAATGTATATAGGGTTCCGTTGGGTTTTGGAGGACGGACCTCAACTAGTAATAATTATATTTATATCTCTTGTAGACAATGCCTGGCGATGTCACTCAATATCTCAAATATTCGACTAAGTTCGAAACAGTACGGTGAGAAAGTTAAATCTGCAATGAACATTTATTTACTTTTAAACAGAAAATTTAAAGCTGAATCCGAGGTAAAGGGAGTTTGAGAACCTTTTCTTTTTAAGCTACACGCTGTATCCCACACATGGCCTATACCATGTATTTAGGGAAAGGGGATTTGGTAACCTAGTGTTAAGACACTCCGTTGCATTTTCCACTTTCCACCAAAGGCATTGCATATTGAATGGTGGAACTCAACGCCGCACAAAGTTAATTCCTTTACAATACATCAATCAAAATAACCATTTTAGGGAATTGAACCCATAACATTCAGCTTAATAACCAAATTCACTAAATTAATAAGCTAATGAATTAATTACATATGAAAAGCAAATTTCATTATACAATATCATGATTGAATTATGTATATAGCAAAGATAAACGCTCAATCAGCGGTTATAGAATACTAAGTTAATACTTGTTGTCATTTCTAAATGACCGACTTTAATTAAGAAATACCTACTACCATTTGAAGGGCATAGCGTATATTTACTCGAGATTATGAGTTATTTTCATTGTCCGGAGAAAGACGAAGCGCGGCGTTATGTTCCAACGAACCCAAAATCGTCACGTTACAATTAAACGCGTTTCTTCTTGCACCAAGACGGCCTTAATGTGTAAAATTATATATATTATTTAAAAAACTAATATCATTTTACATAACACAGTTGAAAATATAGGAATTTTTCGATTAAACAGTATGCCCTTAAAAGATGAGATTCAGAGCTGTCACAGAGTGTGATCAATCTTGAGGCTGAATATTTTTCGATTCTAGCCGACGCGGAGCGACGACGGAATCGGAACAAAACACGTTTCAAGAATTTTAATTCACACCGTCTCTTAGATATCAGTGTTATTAGAAATATGAACGGATTTGATAAGAACTTAGTGTCGTATATATACGACAGTAAAATTCATATCAAATCCGTAATATACAACAAACTATACGATATTTACATTCTCTCACACAAGGGGTATCCTTTACCCTTCTGTTACAACGCCGTACCTCTACGAAAGTTTCAAATTATTGGAGTCCGATACCCAGCACACCCAAATTCTCCGTTCCCTTAATAACAACCTTGAAATACCCGTGCGAAACGAAATGCTATGGTGACTCTCTTATTGTGGAGGTGGTAAGACTCTAGAATGAGCTGCCACTGGAAGTGAGACGATACCTATCGGTTAGAATATTTAACGCCGTCTTAAACAATACTATCTCGAGAATTTTTGAATTGACATTTTAAAGCAATCCTCTATTTATATTTTTTTTATATATTACTGACACGCAGTATCTCAACACTAGGTCTCCAGGTTCCTCCTGCCTTCTCTGCCATGTGTATGAAAAAAAAATACTTTTGTTATTTTGCAAAACATAACCCTTCAGATAACCCTATAGATAAAGAAGATGAGCTTACGTCCCTGCGTCTCAAAGTGTGTTAATTGTCTTTATATGGAATCTATTTACATCACAAAGATATCTGAAACTACTCTATCAAAAGGAACATTAGCAACTTATTATTAAGTTCCACGATAAGCTTTATTTTATTAGCGATTGTCTTAATCGACCCCATTCGTAAAGTTTCTCGCAGTCGTAGGTAGGTATGGGCAGTAACGATCCTTCCCTTAATGTGGATATTACCACGAATTCACGTATTTTCTTTTGTTTGTTTGACTTGATTTTTGTATATTATTAGGGCTGTTAGGGTTTCTTATTAATATTTTTTATTATTTTGTCATCATGGATTACTTTTTTCCTGTTGTGGCGTAGGAGCCACGCGACAGGTTGTGGATTTGAACCCCACTCGAGAATAAATAATAAATAAATTCATTTATTTTCGCTGTGCTAAGTACGTGATGCAACATGCACTTATGAAAAAAAAGGAACGGTAATCAGGAAAGGTTGTCACTACGTTATTTAATTCTTCTCTTTGCCCACCTACGATGAGATTTAATTTGTATGTATATTAAAATATAGATATGTGTCTACAAAACACTTTCTTTATTAACGGACATCTCACAAACGATACTATTGCACTAAGAAAGTTGAATTATTTTCTCATGTAGGCAGTTCCGAAAGTAGATGGAATTTTTAATGAATAAAATGGAATATCCTACTATATATTTGAAAGTGTACCCAAATTTTTGGAATTTTCTGTTCTATATGGTAGAAGTCTGTTCATTTTTACTACGTATAAAAAATTGAACCAAGCAGGATTTGAACCCGCGCCTCTTGGAAATCGTCCAAGCGCTCCGACCACTAAGCCATTCGTTCTCACCGAGCTCCGTCAAAATTTTTACACGTTTGTTACAACTTACTTATGTTGTTTTTAAATTTAATATTTATCTCTTGTCAAACGATAATACTAACGAATTGTTCTTCGTTAGCGGAAATTTATAAAAATCTCCCTACGGAGATGCTAACAACATAAATAAGTTATAACAAGCGTATAAAAATTTCGACGGAGCCCGGTGACAACGAATGGCTTAGTGGTCAGAGCCCTTGGATGGTTTTCAAGAGGCGCGGGCTTAAATTCTGCTTTGTAAAAATGTTTAATAAATAGCATTATCTCTTGCCAAACGATAATTCTAACGAATTGTCTTTGGGTAGCGCAAAGTAAAAATCTCCCTACAGAGATGCTTAAACATAAATAAGTTATATATATATATATATATATATATATATATATATATATATATATATATATATATATATATATATATATATATATATATATATATATATAT
>DWMZ01004120.1:0-12023 GCA_018249855.1 Eueides tales michaeli
GTTGATAGAACGTTACAACACTGGACATTAATCGAGATGATAGGCTAATGGGCAATATTACACTTTTATTCTCAAGTAATTTCAGATAAATTCTGCCAGTTTTAAATCGAGGGACCAGGGCTAATAAAATCAATTGGTGTGGTGCTAGTGAAATCGTGTGTTTACCACGCATACCACTTTTACCTGACATTTTTACCAATTTAAACGTATTTAAATCCCTGTGGGATAAACGCTTCAAGGACTGGTTGTTTTATCCGTGGATAAATTTATGATGCTTTTTTGCTAGTCAGTAATGTTTCAGGTCGGTATATATTGGTACCTGAGAGAAAAACTGCCAACATATAATACAAATAATTACTTTAATTTGTAAAAAAATCCTTATCATTATCTAAAATTGAGTATATTGGAAAATATTCGTGGCTCAATTGAAAATATTCACTAAAGTAACTAAATGCTATAAATATAAACTAAAATTTTTTCAAACCTCTACAGTCAAATAAATTCTTAAGGTATTTATTGAATAGTTTTACGTCTTTATAATTTATATAAGTTCGTTCAAAAAGTACCACTATAGAAACAATATATGAAGATATGGATTATATGAATCCATGAAAAATTTAACACAAATTTGATTGATTTGTGTTAAATTTTACAGTAAAAGTTATGTCATCCTAGTAAAACTCTATCACAAAAACTACGATAATTGCAGCAATAATATATAATATACTTATTCTTAAATATAAAAAAACTGCAATCTCTTCATCATTATGCGAAGGAGAATTATGGTAGTTAAAACTCAGGTGGTTTTCATGGAATAAATCGATTTCTACGCGGGCGAAGCTGCGGGATGCAGCTAGTTAATAAATAAAATTGGAAAATTATAAATTTGTAAATAATAAAATAAATTATTAATGGATAAAATTATTTTGTATACATTTTTCTCATTTTCAACGCAGTGAACATTACTGTTACTATAATAAGTCATATCATATTTTAGTTTCCGTAAATATCTATAATGTTAGATTCAAACCTATTGCCGTCTCGGCCATTTAGTCTGTACCAATTTCGTTACAATTTTCCGCTGAATTTGAGGTACTGCGTGTTGAGTGACCGAACTCAACGCCGCGATTTAGTTTGTTGAGCGGAGAAAATAAATTATTAAATACTTCATTAATCCGAGTAGGGATTGAACCCACAACCTATCGCGCTTATAGAGGTACGCTCCTGTCCTTCCAGCGGTCGCAAGACGAGGGGTGCTCGGTACTTTAGACACGGCCGCCATGGCGTGGTGCGACGGCTACGATAAACCTCTCCTTGTACCTCTTAATGGATGGTAAGTTGATCTTTTTATTTATGAAATTGTTTATTTTTTAATATTATATTTTATGTGCGCAGTCACAAGCGTGTAACTATAAGCGCGACATGTTGTAGGTTCGATCCCCACTCGAGAAAATGAAATATTTAATATTTTCAATTTAAATATTTAATGTTTTCAAGAAATGAAAATCGCTCTGGTTACAAGGCAAAGCGTGACGTTGAGTTCCGCCACTCAACATGCAGTGCCTCAAATTCAGTGGAAAGTGGGGAACGAAATGGAGTGTCTTAACACAAGGTTGCAAAGTTCCCTCTGCCTGCCCTGCCATGTGTATTATACAGCGTGAAGATGACATTATATTTTATATAATATTTTAGACTGTGGTTCGTATTTGTTCATATACAAAATATTTATGTATCCATATAATATTTGATCGATTTAATATTAATACGTACATAAGTATTCTGTGGTATTTTAAAACTCGTGGAATTAAAAAGAATTGTATTAAAAATGCAGTAACTATACATAGGTAGTTTCAAACTATATTAAAAGTAAGAGATTGCCATTTTTAATCAAAACAGCAAACTTGCTATGAAAAGAAAGAAATAATATTTAAAAATTAAGTACGAGTTTCACAATAAAAGCACGTGGTGAACCACTTCTCGTGCAAAATCAATCAAAACAAAATGAGAAACTTTTTTGATTTTTTATAGAGTCACATTTTAACAAAGCATTATGTTGAAGCTCTGTCGCTCGGCAGCTCGGTATGTATGGAAATCCATTCTTTATATATTTTTAATTCATAAATTAGTTACTGCATATATGCATGTATTTAAGCTTAACACTTTAATTTCGTTACAACGCTTCTGAGATATTTTATTTATACGCAATGTTTGTGACTTCAAATCCCGCTCAAAGAAATATTATTCAACGGTGTTCTAATATATTTAGAATGATACAGCAATTTTGAGTTACCCTGATAAACGATAGTAGAATATTCCTTGATATGGGTATATCTATACTATCTATATCCTATATTTTATTATTTTTATTCTTTTTTTCAGCTTCATGCTGTAACCCGCTCATGGAAGCGCAGGCAGAGAAAACTTGGGAATCTAGTGTTAAGACACTCCGCTCCACTTTCGTTCGCCACTTTCCGCCGAATTTAAGGCATTATTTTTATATGATATAAAGCTAAAGAGTTTCTGTTGTAAACAATACAAATGAAAGTGGAGCGGAGTGTCTTACGCTAGATTCCCAAATTTCTTCTGCCGTTAATAATTTATTTGTTCATCATAAGAATTGCTGGTTCAAATAAAAAAAATATTTTATCTTAGGAAGTTCCGAAGTAGGCTAAGTTAATGTTTTCGGTATAATTTACTGCACCTACTTAATGTATCATGTGGCATACATAATGAGTAATTATTTCAACTTGATACGGGGGAGAAGCCACGGGTAAAAACTAGTTATGGGAAAAAATGGTTAACATGTAGTTATACTGTTATATTTAAGTTATTTACATTACATATCATCATATAAACATTATAAACAAATAAGTATATATAGTATGCAAATCTTCATAATAAAACTTTATATTTAAAAGCTTCAATATAGCAATAACATTAAAAATGCAAAAGAACACGGTATACAAAGATTACATCACTCTTAGTTTAAACGGAAAGTAGGTTAGGTTTGTGATGAAAATGCTTAATACTTATACAGCACGACAACAAAAAAATTTTAAATATGAAATATAGTCAAGTATATTTAAAAGCATCATTAAAAAAATGCATTCAAAATATAATGCCTGTCGGTGCTCAGAGGCACTAGTGACTGTAAACGACAGGTAGTGGGATGGATGCTCACACAAGAAAGAAATATATTTATTATTTCGGTCTCTTCGCTCTGCTATCAAGGCAGAAAAAGCGGCATTTATTCCCGCCATTCAACACGCAATGCCTCAAATTCGGCGGAAACTGGGCGGAAATTACGTTAATTGCGAGTATTAATACAAGGTTGCTAAGATCCCTCTGCCTATCCTGCCACGTGCGGTATACAGTATCAACCTACAAAAAATATAAACGGTAAATGTATAAAGGTATTTACCACATATTACGTATTTCACACACACAGAGATCGAAGATTTAAGTGATTAAAACTCACCCCTCTGATTGTTCAATCAAACAGGAAATGGCTGTACTTTTAGAATAATTCCCTCTACGCAGATGTATCCTGACAAGCAACGATTGTTTGATCATAATAATTATACTACGTTTTAATAACACATAATATTTTATTATATACTTTAAATACACAAGCACTAATATATGTGTATTCTATTAAGCGATTATTTATTGAAACTCTCTCTCTCTCTAATTGGCGCAGCACGTGCTAAGATCAGAACTTTCGTTACCGATATTAATCTATATATAGATATCTTTCAAAATTTCGTCTTGGCTAACAGACTAGAAACTTGAGAGATATTATCAAATTCGGTAATTATACAAATTAAAAGTCAAACTTTTGTAACTAAAAATCAATGTTAAAGTATTACTCTTAGTGTTCTACGTGTACAAAAAAACTTTTTTACTGAGAATAGCTACGTAAATCGTCAATTTTCCTTAAATTACAAACAATTCACGTGTTTAAAAAAAGACAACTGAATAATCCCTATAACTTTTATTGTAAAATTATTATCACCGCTGTTAACTTCCGTCTAAATAACATAAATATCCTGAAAGCTAACCCGAGCCAAGCATTGTTATCTAGACGTGACACAAAGCCGAGTTATTTTACCATATTTTGACCAAAAGAATAAAAAGCTCTTCCACAATTCAACTTTTAGTCAAACCATTGTAAATTTTCTGTGTAAAAAGTAAAGAATAAATATTTATTTTAATTTATAGTTATTGTGGTAGCTTTCGCGGCCAGAAACGAACCGCACCTGTTACCCACATCGTTTGTTCATAATTACTTAGGATTAGACTTGCGCTATTTCTTTTTAGAAATAACTTAAGGACCCTTTGTTACGATATTAATATGACTGTAAGAATAATTTAATATATTACTTTGGTATTCTATTATAAGGTTTTTCAGCTGCACGCTATATCCCGCATATGGCAGGGGCAGGAACTTAAAAATCTAGTGTTAAGATACTCCGTTCTCCACTTTTCGCTGAATTTGAGGCATTGCATATTAAGTGGTGAATAATTATAATAAAAAATAGAGTTAACAGTGCTATAACATTAAATCGTTTTATTTAATCATTTTTTAAAACGGTAATCAGAGAGTAACTATACACTACTCTAATCCCCACTTTTTTGTTTTTCAGAAATTTCAAAAAACTAGCTTCTCTTTGAAACTTTGCGAGAATCAAAGTGAAGTTAAAATAATGTTTATTTGTCTTATAAATAGGTTTTCCTCAATCGAAATCCATTGCACTTATTTAAACGCAATTGTATGTCTGGTGATGACCTAACTGTAACTGAATTCTTTAAAATATAATACTGTAGTATTGAAACATTTTAATTAAACATTGCATGTTGTTTTGTTCCATTGCAAATATAGGTATTGTATGAAAATACACTAGAGTTGGTCTGGTTTATATTTTGCCATGGTCTATATGTTCAAACGTACGTCGTTTCGTTATTTTGTTACTATAATAAAATTAAACCAACATGACCACTAAGGCTGTCCAATGGTATACCCCCAAAGTGTAATCTCTCTTATCTTAATAATTCGATATTCGTTTCAGGAAATGAATCCCACTTTGATGAAACAGCGGTTTGTTTAGGTAGTATGTTCCAACACCACAATCAATATTTCAAACATTAGTGGAAAATAACAATGAATGGAGTATCTTGACAGTATATTTCAAAACAAAGTTTCCTAGAATTTTTACAGCGTAGAAAAAAGTTTCCAACGCTATAAAAAATCTAAGGGGCGTTAAGTTGTACTTTATATATATTGAAAGTATCTTGTATGCGTAACTATTGTCGGTTCAATTTTCTTTTAGAGAAAGTAAGTCGTCTGATGAAAACAGGCCTCTTCCTCGGCCTCCAGTTAAGCTTTTTTAATTCATGCAACAAATGCATTTGACAAAAAAGTTATAGAAAAAACTCAAACAGTGAAAATATTTTCGTTAGCATTTATATTTCCAACTAGTAAAAAGGCATACATTTCCAACAATCTTTTAGACTCGTGTCCGCATACAACGGGATTGCAATTAGCTCGCTAATTGTTTTATTTACCTTTCTCATTCTAACATATTTATGTATGTACAAAGTGTTCATATAAAGAGCCGCAGTTAATCTTTGGTTAACTTCTTTAATCGCACCTTGAGAAATTAAGGAAAATGTCTTAAATGTTATTCGGCGGAAAGTGGTGAATGGAAAGGAGTGTCTTAACACTAGATTCTCCCATGTTCCCTTTGTCTATCCTGCCCATATGTGTGCAACGTTTTCTATTGCATTTTACGGTCAGTAATTCCTCAGACGTATATGTGCATATGTAGATGCTATTAAAATACGAGTACGATGTTTTATAGGTTTTAGGTTATGTATAATAGGTGTATTGGAACCGTTTCCACTACAAATGAGGTCACTTCCCTCTACACTTAGCTAGAAGAGTGTATGAAAATAATAACTTTTCCCTTATGGAGATCAAATCTAAAACCATATCTAATCAGACACTGTCTCATTGTGTCTCCGATGTCACAATGACAAATCACCCCAGTGTAACATAAATTGCATACTTAGCGTGATTGTCACTAATAAAGAGGTGTGATATAGCCATCAGTTGATTAAGGGCGTGTCGAAAAGAGTAGGACCGTAATCATATTCCTAATCGTTTTGTTTATTGTTCTCATTGAGTTTCGGATCCCATCGACTGGACAGGAGAACCATTTGGGAAATTGTTGAGGCAATTTTAGCGATCGTTACGGCATATGTGGACTGTTATAGGAATTGCCATTTTCCATGTTCCATGTACCGATAATACTAATATTTTTGTGTTGAATAACAAAAGTTGTTCATTTTAATTAAGCGAAATGTTTATTTGGAGACTAATGTTTGGATTATTATTACTGTTTTTTCTTTACTGTTTTAGTTTCATGATGCACGTTACTACTACGCTACCCGCATATGGCAGGGTAGGCAGACGAAATCTAAGAACCTAGTGTTAAGATGTTCTCCATTTTCCGATAAATTTATGGCATTGCGTTCGGCAGAACTCAACGCCGCGTTTTGCCATTTCACCAAAGCAAAGAAATAAATAGTTAAATACAATTCATTCAATAACGTATATTATTTTATTGATAATACGTTATTAGCATTTATATTTTGGTAATGTTACTATTAATACATATTTTTTGGGCTTATTAGCCTACATCCAACAATCACTTCGACGGTCCGTGAAGTGTCTGTGGGAGGATCAACTCTTGGTTCAAAGGTTCGTCTCTTTCAGCTCGCACCCTCTGGACAGCATCTTGTACTGGTACCGTCCACTGGTGACCCTCCGTTGTGGCATGTCATGTCCTATTCAAAAGTACACATTTTTAAAAGTAAGAGATTTTCCAAATTTTTTTTCAGCTTCACGCTGTATCCTGCAAATGGCAGAGTAGGTTAAGATGCTCCGTTCTACTTCAGTTCCCCACTTTCCGCTGAATTTGAGGCATTGCGTATTGAGTGGCGGAACTAAACGTCGCGCTTTGTCTTGTTACCAGAGCGAATAAATAAAAAAATTAAATATTTAATTAATAAATATTAAATAATTTTCCATATATTATTTTTTTATTAGTATGTTCCGTATATTGTGATGACGATGGAGACCCACTATTACTTAATTTCCACGCCTTAATATATAATATGTTGACATGGAAATGAACATATTTAACTTTCATATTAACGTATATAAAAAAATATATGTTACTAGCCCGTAAGGTGTTCTTGCGATTAGCGCGTTCAACCAATCAAACTGCAATCTTTTTATCAGATGTTAGTTATACATAAATAATAATGTTACATCAAAATCTTTAATGTCACATCAAAATGTTTTCAAAACGATTGTAATTCAATGACTAAGTATTATGTACCTTCTTTCCTTGATGAGCTCTTAAAAGGGTTCGAATTACAAAACTTAAGAAACCTCTTTTCGCTTCCCAAGTATCTGTGTATTTTTAGCACAGAAATTCAATTTAAAAGATTACTGAAACTCATTAACAATACGATATTAAAAGGGTACACAGTTATTTATAACAAGTCAAACAATTTTGTCTTTTATAATAATGTTTCTCAGTTATTTTATTATTATAATAATAGCTTAGTTAAAGTGCTCAAAGTAATACTATAACTTTTAAGTTCCCCCTTATTCCTCACAGCAAGGTTGGCGGAAATGTTATTTTTTTTTATATTTAAGGTTTTTAACGTCACACTGTATCCCAAAAGTAGCAGAATAGATACATTCTTTCCCTGGTACTGATGGTGTCGTAAGAGGCGACTAAAGTACGAGTGAAAGAGTCGCGTTGTTAAGTGGTGGAACTAAACACCGCGACATCTTTACTAAAACGGAGAAAGTAACTAATTGACTTACCTAACTAGAGACACTATATTTGACACTATACTTCTAAATATGTTTAGATGAAGCCGTCATGTGACAATAGACGAGACAGATGTGGATGTACTTGCTACTATATGTAGAATACTGTGTGAACTTTAAAAAAATGGATAATACAAATCAAAATATAACATCACTAGGAATATTCTTTCTGTGTAACTATAATAATATAGAACGAAACGTGTGAAAATGAAAAGCACATTAAATTTTATATATATTCACGGCGACGAAAGTAAACAAACAACCCAAATTTACGCATATAGTGTTACTCGTTCACTCTAAGCAAGCAAACGGTATTAACATTGGTTCCTTTATTCCACGCATCCTTAATTAACAAGAGAAATCCCTTTTTGCCATTACTTCGCAACTTTGTATTGGACAAAAACTTGTCCCTTTTTTATTCTTCACTTAGTATAATGTATGCTTTGCAGAATTTTACTTAAGACTTGCAATAAATTTATAGTGCTGTACGATATCGATAGCATTTTTTTTCTTTTTTTAATCTTCACGCTGTATCTCGCACATGAGAGTAGACAAGGTAGGTAGAGGTAACTTGGGAACCTAGTGTTAAGACACTCCGTTTCGCTCCCCACTGTTGAGTGGCGGAACTCAATGCGCGGCTTGCCATGTGACCAGATCGAAGAAATAAAAATATTATATATTTAATTTAATAATATGAATAAAATCATTTCTTCACGTGGGGATCGAAGCCAAAACCTGTCTCATTTAAAGTCACACGCTTGTGCCCCTGGGCCATGACAGGCATTCAACATATACATAATTAAAAAATCATACTTCACAAATAATAAAAAAAACGATATGAAATTTTTAAAAAAACCCATTTTCTTTCTTCTTACACAGCTTTAACATAAGAAAATATTCTTTGTCAAAACAAACAATTTAGAAAATAATAATAAAAGACGTAAATCGCTTCAGGCCAACCAGTAATAGAAACAGAAGCAGACATCAAAGTGAAAGTTAAATACTGATTCGCCCTAAAGCAATCCTTATTTACGACAAAGCCATGGCTTACTTAAATATAATAATTGTTAATGTAGGTAATCATTATTTTTTTGTTAGTAATTGAGATTTCGCTATATCTACATTAGAAACGGGATCCCTATAGGATAACTTTATTGTTGGTATGTCCGTCTGTCAAGATCTCCTGAAATTAATATGATCTCTTAGAGTTTAGAAAAATCAAAGTACTAAATACACGCAATCGGAATAGCATTGTTTTTGTTGCATTTTGTTTAAATTTGCTGTGTAATCAAAACCTATGGGATACTTCCCGTAGAACTACAGTTATGAAATTTTGCGCAAAATTCTTTCACCGAGTAAGATAAAATAAATATGTTTCATAGGAAAAAAAACATTATAAACTTATATGTGCACTTCATTTCATACAAAATTAGTGCCAAGTCAACTATTATAAGTTGTCCTTTCCGTTAAATATCTTAAATTTATTACAGAATCATCAGTAAGCTAATCTGATTCCCACTTTACCTGTTTTTCATAATACCACCTAAAATGAAAAACTATACATTTTCCTCGTAAAATTCTATTGCGAAATAAAAATACACCTAGAAACTTTCTATAGATAGAAATTAAATCTTTAGCTACAAACCTAAATCTATTACAATCTACAGAAACAGGCTACTATTAGCAAATAAAAGAAAAATAAATATTAGTAAAAACACTTAGCCCCAGCAAACACCTGTTAGAAAATTGTCTATATACCCACATACCTACAAGCAAGTAATTTATTATGCAAATAATAATACACATTATTCGGAACCAGCGATCGATATAAATTACAGATACCATTAGCAGCCATGATGAAGTGTGAAACTGAACAATAGAGAATCATTAAACTATATAATACAGGATGAGATAGTATATAATACAGCATGAGATAGATAATACTGAAAGTATACTAAGATGTATTTGTACTATTTTCTAGTTTATTGTTATAAATTGAGGTTAGTTTTGTTAGTGTTTTAATATACACGCAAAGGTTGTACGTAAAGTTGGAGGTTCGATTCCTGTTCCTGATAAAATATATTTCAATAAATAATTAACGCTGAATTTAAAAAATCGGCACAGAATGTAAGCCTACTAAATTCGTTTTTTTTTCGTTTCGTACTCGTACATTCTAATATGATTTAAGTGTTAAAAAATTACAAAATTGATTGTTACATATAGTAATGGCAGCTCCTTCCGTGGCGCAGGGGACGAGCATGTGGCTATAAATGCGGCAAATTGTGAGTTTAATCCCCACTCGAGGAAATGAAATATTTAATATTTTCTAATTAAATATTTGATATTTTCATTTCTTCGCTCTGTAAGTTCAACCGCTCAACACAAAATGCCTCAAATTCGGCAGAAAGTGGGGAACGGAACGGAGTGTCTTGACACTAGATACCCAAATTTCTCTGCCATGGGCAGGATACACCGTGAAGCTGAACAAAAACATACACTGGAGAATACAAATCCATTTCCGATATTGTAAAAATCTTCTACATAAACTCATCCTTTGTTAAAGCAAATTTTGACTCCCTCGACAATTTAGGGGGCTTAACATTCTAAGCTAGCGAAAAATTAATGTAATATGAATGTCTCGGAAAATAAAATACATAATGGCTTCTTCGTTTTCTGCTTTACTTTTCTTCCTCATTTTCTAAGATTTCACGTGGTGTAGACTAAAATAAATGTATACACCTACAATTATATCTTATATTTATTGACTTGGTAATTATCTAAGTGACATTTAAATAACATAATATTTGAATAATATCACAGTATATTATATACAAGAAGCCGTGGTCCCAAGTAATAACAACGAAATGTTTACAAAATTTAAAAACGCATTATAATTTGAACGAAGCAGGATTTGAACCCGCGTCTCTTGGAGTCCGTCCAATGTTAACGTCCTTGGACGGATTCTAAGAGGCGCGGGTTCAAATCCTGCTTCGTTCAAATTTTTATACATTTTTAAATTTAGTATTTTTCTTTCCTAAGTGTGGAATAACACTTTAAAAATAGTTAAAATGAAATATTTGCCAACGAGTGTACAATATTAAATTTAATTAAACAGTGCGAAAATCCTTTGATATTGCTCTTGTATTTCCTTCACCAGCTGTGGACTGTTGTCTGCGATATAAAATATCGTCTTTCTACATTATAGAGAAGCTGAAGGCGGTTTTTCTTAGAAATATTATTAAATTGTTTTTATTTTAAAAGTTATATTTAATACAAACGTCACGATCTCTACGTAGCTCTTTTGCTTTGTCCATTGTCATCAACCTCGTCATACATACATGTTGCTCCAGGGTACCTTTACTTATACGTGACGTTCTGCTTGCTTATTATCGACACTGTGCTTATGAATATTGTTGAGAAGGGAACCCTGTATCTCATTTTTCTGTAGTTTTTTTGGCGACATTCTTCGTCACTTATTCATTAGATGTGCCCAAACGATCTAAGTATATCCTTCTTCATTTTAACCGTGACTTCCTCACTAAAATAAGGACTAAATTACAATGTAATTTAAAGTATGTTTTACTTAGAATTTTAATTTACTTTAAACGAAAAAGCCATCCAATACTTTGTTTTTTTTTATAGAAAATCCAAATAACTTATTATTTGTAGTACATACTTCAGCATTTTGCCTCCTACAAAAATAGGCAACTCTTACAAGATTACACGTTTCACAGAAGTCTGAGTGGATAAACACCCTCGAGTGCTCTTATAAATATATCCTTACCAACTAAATATAATATTTTTTGTCTATTTCTTATTGAAATTCCTGACAGCAGCGTGAAAACTGGGTATTGCAAATATCTAAGATCAAATTGTAGTAGTATTGTTAAAATTTCAGCTAATTAATTATTTTAGTGCTTAGGTAAAAATTGTTTTATCTCATTATTATTCCTAAATGACATTAAATTTAAATTCATCACTGTTCTTATACAACTTTTTTTGAACCAAAGGCATAAAAAAGTTTATGTTAAAGCAGATCGACCCGAGTGTCGAACGGCGTATCACTCTTGACACGACGAGCACTCTTCTTGTATTTTATAATTGTAAGATCTTT
>DWMZ01004121.1:0-12021 GCA_018249855.1 Eueides tales michaeli
ATATATATATATATATATATATATATATATATATATATATATATATATATATATATATATATATATATATATATATATATATATATATATATCTAACATATTTTTGCGCCGTCTGATTCCGGCTTAGAATAGGATCACCCTGGTACTGTTGGTGTTGTTAGAGGCGACTAAAGAACGTGCGGGAGAGTCACGTTGTCCAGCAATGGCGACACGCATGTGCACGCGACCGGGTAGTTACCACCCCCGGCATTTAAAATCGGCGTTAAGTAGTGGCTTTGGCCACTGCGTTTCGCATTGGCTATTGCCGGGTCCCGGTGCTCATCCATATTATAGATCGGCAACCCACTAATAGCTCCCCGGGTGTTACACGGGGCTTTGGGCGACGGTGATCACTTGCCATCAGGTGACGTCGTGTTTGCCGTATCGTTTCCATGAAAAAAGATATCATACATAAATAAACAGAATAACATATAACTTAATTTATAAATATACGTAAAAATATTCTATATCTTAGTCGTTAAAAGTTTTTTTTATTATATTTATCTTCATATTAAATTACTATTAATTGATTAGCTAAGGCAAAAAAATGTCTACTGTAGGTATAGTGTAATAAAAAAAAACTCTTTACGTTCGTCTCCTAGAATGAAAAATTGACAATAAATGAAATGAAATCGTCTTCAGAGTGGGAATTGATCAAAAAAAATCGTCACTTTGTCGTTTACTTTGTCAAATACAAATTCTATTAATAAGATAAGACTTCTTATAAAATTACATTTTGTACCTAAGCATAAATAAGAGAATATTTATGTATATTTACAATCTATTAATTTTTTTATTAATTGTGCATTACTAAAAACAGTAATTTTAAAATTGTCTACCTTTGTACACTTGACTTTGACGAAAATGACTAATAGTAGAGGAGCCGAAGAGAGGATTCCGGGATTTACTCGAGCGCGGCAGAATAATATACAGGGGGGTACCTTGTACTCTATTAAGTACTCACACCAAATATGAGACTTCTATATATGTTCGAACGTCAAGGATAAAGGATCAGATTAGTAAAAAACAGTGATCACCAAACGTTTTCGAGCGCGTCAGATTAAGATAAGATGAGTTAGTTACGTGCTTAAACGTGTAGATTTTGCTAATCTGACAATTTGAGTGAAACGTAGAGAAGGAGTAGGACTACGAAATTGTAACAAAAAAACGTCACTTGGACCTTCTCGAGCGTAGCTAAATTTTTTTTTTATTTTGAACGGAATAATTCAAGGATTACGAAAAATTCAACGATAAAATTTAATGCATGCAGTTACGTGATGCCTATATTTCCCTCTCCGTGCTTTTATTCCTCTCTCACTCTTTCTCTATCGGTTATACACAATATGCAATCTGAGGATGAAATTCTGCCAAAGGAGGAAGAAGACTCTACCAATGAAGATGATTGAAAAAAAAACTCAAAAAAATTTAATTTTTTATAATTATTTTCTTATACATATATACAACTATTCTACTTTAAAAAATATGTACTTTCTCATTTGCATGCTATTTCCTGAGCTTTTCAAATAATTAAGTTTAATAGTTTAAAAAAATACAAAAAAACATTTTTTTAATTATCAGATTAGCCAAACCCATCTAGATAATTGTCAGATTAAGAGACAGCACGTCTAAGGCATCAAGATGAACCATAAGTATATATCTTAATCTGACGCGCTTGATTATTTCAAAATGACCAGTTTTTTTTTTGCACATTCTAATAACTGACATGACTTTGCGTCACATCCAAATCGTCAGATTATTATATAAGAGCATTTTTTTAGGTTCACTTAACATCCCCTTCGAAAATCTGACGCGCTCGATAAAGTTTTTTTTTTAATTTCTCACCCCTACGTACGGCCACCCCCATCACTGAAATAGTCAGATTAACAAACGTACATTTTTAAAAATACGTAGGCCATGTATAATATTTACATTATCTGACACACTCGAGTATGTCCATGGAACTGTTTTTTTTACATTTTTGAAAATCTATAGCCGCTCCCCCCACTGATGAAATGGTATATTTTAAATGACATTTTTCTCTTTTTATCATCTAAGCTTCACAATCCAATAGGTTTCTATGACGCTCGAGTATCGTGGCCTCCCGTACCTTAACAGCGGTTTTCAAAATTAAAAATTTGAAGTTAAGAATGTCTTAAACTGTACTCAACTTTAACTAAGTATCTTTTGTTTCTTATTTAAATTTTCTCAATGCATACTAAATATTCACCTATTTGACAATTAAGCTTAAGAAAGTTTTTACTTGTATGAAAATATATTATTAGGTAATATACTCAAGTATATTTTAATTAATAAAAGTATGGTTTTATTTTTATTATAATATTTTTATAAAAGTTGGCAGAAGGGAAGATTCATTGGCGTTATTTTGCTTCGCTGAATTAATTTTGTCCGTACAAGACAGGGTAGATAGAATTTATTAATGAGATGGATAGTCCAAATAAATTAAACAAAATAAAGGAAATCAGATTATCCCTTTCAATGTAACCACAGCCACAATTACTTACTACACTTCAGAATGTGTCATGTGCCAAACCAAACACAACATAATTACTTCAGTTCATCCATGGATATAAATAATATAATATATAAGTCTGACGCTTATCCCTTACATGAAACCTAGTTTTTTTCAACTTCAACTTCCGCGGAATTTGAGGCATAGCTATTGAGTGACGGATCTTAACTCCGCGCTTAGCATTGTTAACAGACTAAAAATTAAAAAAAATAAAACATTTCAGTTCCTTAAGTAGGGATCAAACCCACAATCTAGCGCCTTATTAGCTGCACGCTTGTCTTTGGGCCACGACAGGCCTCCCCTTTTCCTAAAGGGACCTAGACAAATAAAACATAGAAAATATATCATTAAGTCCATTAAAAGATAACTTAACCGTCATTTAGTCTCAAAATTGAACAGTAAATGAAAGATTTTTATACAGTTGAACAAAATTTGAATTAAAACAACAAAATAGTTAAATTTTGATCTAGATTCAGACCAAAATTTAACTATGATTCACTGATTCACCTATAGTTTCGCCAATTCTACAAAATAACGTTGATGCTTCATTTTATATCTAACATTACATGTACATATTGATAAATATAAAATTGGCGAGTCATGATGATGGCATGACGTCATTACAATCTTTGCATTTAAAATCACTATATTTCCCCCCATTCCGCTATAGAAACACCAGTCTCCTTTGCAACAGACGAACGGACAGACGCGTACGTTTCATTTTTGTAAGTATTTTTTTTTAATTATGTAATAATTATTTATTTATTGATAATTTAAATAGATATATGTGAATATAAATTATATGTATACAGATATAAGTTATGTAACTAAAATGTTTGCTTATTTGATAAGCAGACTTTTAGTTACGGTGTCCATATTTTAGGGATATTTTTCATTTTTTTTTTCCTCATACTTGTCGTAATGATAATAATGATTGCGTAAGTGTTATCTTTTCTCGCTAAATTAATTTAAATTGAGTGCTAGTGCTTTAGTCTTTTTTTACGCTTGGCTTAAATAAGCTTCGTATTTGTATTTAAATGTGTATTGATTTTGTACAAAATTAATAATTAACGTTTTTATTTTTGGTGAACTACCTATATATACCAATAGTAAATGTTGCTGTACGTTGACATAAGTAGGTGATTTAAATTATAATAGCCTTAATTAGTAAGTATTTCTTTATAGCAAAAAGAACGTTCTCCGAAATAAGGACTATTTCTATTAAAAAAATGGTATCAATGAGTTTCTTACAAAAAATATCACACGTTAAGGCCGTGAGTGATAGGTATTCCAGTTTGCTCGTTTCATAATTGTACCTAAAAAACACTAATGTCTTACTTAATACTTATTTTTAATATTGATATATCATTTTTTTTAAAGTAGATTGATTTGTTTGATAAAAACTTGTGAAATATATTAAATTAAAAGCCTAAATAGGTTAAGTATTGTTATCATATTTATCTATCTGCAAACAGAAATCACTGATAAATTTTATATTTTATAGATACTGTGGTAGATATCATGGCAAACCACAAAAAAAAAAATTTTATACACCACAGTAACAGTCTAATTTAATTTATTATTAAAAAAAACTATATTACGATTATTCTGAGATACATATATAATGTACCTAATATTTTTTAAAGTTTCAGATAACGTAATCTTTTCCACTGGCATTATCAATTTCAGTTTTATTTCTTCAATCTTCTTCAATAGAATACTTTGTAGAATACAATTTTGTAATAATACAAAATAAAACGAATACAATTTTGTAATGAAACAAAATAAATACAATGATGTCTGTCTTGGCGCAGGGGCTAAAGTGTGCGCTCAACAATTTAAACTCAGCACACAATGCCTCAAAGTTGGCAGAAAGTGGAGAATGGAACGGATTGCCTTAAGATTAGTTTCCAAATTCCCTTTGATCCTGCTTTGTACGGGATACGAGAGTAAGATAAGTTGGGAAAAAAGCAAAAATAATAATAAAGCTATCACAAATTTATTGCAGTAAAAATGGCAATCACAATCCAGGACGCTGATGACCTCAAGAACAGGCTCGCTGAAGCCGGTGACAAGCTCGTCCTTATCGACTTCAAGGCTACATGGTGTGGACCCTGCAAGATTATTGGCCCCAAAATCGATGAGTTGGCCAATGAATACATCGACTCCGTTGTTGTACTTAAGGTAAAAAATAATATTTTCTTATCAAGTCCCCAGATAGATAATATTTACTGTACGTACTCCGACCGCAAAGTTGTCGGTTTACATATTATATTGACAGACATATTTATGTAAATTTAACGACAATGTAATTTGGTTTTGCTATGCTTAATATAGAATGTATGAGTACATAATAAAAAAATATTGACCACGAAAGTGTGCAATTGATTTGAAAAAAACATTGATATGCATACATAAATTATTATAACTTAAATTATCTATAGAATATTTATGTATAATATTGTGCAACTGTTTAAATATCATGCATATTGTCTGTTGAGTTGTAACAATTATAAATAATATCCCAGAATAATGTTCGTAATTAGTTCATTCTTTTATATTAACTATACATATATTACTATACATTTTTTATAACACCTAACTCACAATCTATGATATATAATAGTCTAAAAATGAACTAAAACATTGGAGGTTGGTTTTTATGTAACGTAGCGTAATTACAATATTAATTCACACTTTAATATTTTTTCTGCTCAGCAACATACTCCGTAAGAAAGCTTATACGAACTACGTAGTTTTTATTAAAACTATTCATTTTCACATACCGATGATGTTAGACGTCGGTAACTATCTTATAAATTAAATTGATACATAAAATCACTTTAATTTCAGATCGACGTAGACGACTGTGAAGACATCGCGGCGGACTACGACGTCAGTGCGATGCCCACTTTTGTATTTGTTAAGAAATCACAGAAATTAGAAGAGTTCTCCGGAGCTAACTTCGACAAGTTAAAAAACACATTACTCAAATATAAGTAGATGTAATATGTTTAACTTAGATAATATAATTAATTTAAATATATTTTATAATATTAATTATATTAATGTCCGTAATAAATAAAATATGATGGTCACTCTTTAAAATATTCTTCTGTGGAAGTTTTTTTTGTTCTGTTAAAAACTTGGTTCTGAAATCGTAATATGACGTCCAGTGTGATGTATATTGCTTTATGAAGGATACAAGTTTGAATTTTCAAATTTTAGAATGCTATTAATGTGATATGTACTTCAAATTATTCCGTTTAAAAATATTATATATAACTGATAAATAAATAAATATGATAAATCACAAAAAATAAATTTCTTTCCCACTTAAAGTTTGTTTTACTTTAATCTGAACATTTTTTTTAGAAGTCACAATAAAATATTTATTTTTTTTAGAACAAAAATTGGAATTACAAGCACATTGTAAAAAAGCTAAATAAAATACAAAATAAGGTATCAATAACAGCATAACAATTACATCAAAGTGTGGAATATTACCTTAAATATGTTACGAGTATTTAATAAAGGCGTATAGTGTTTACTTATTTTTCGAATCCTTTGCAGTAGTCCGTGTCATTAATCCGGTTCAAATTGTTTCATAAAACTATGATTTATTTTATTAAATATTTTCAAACTAAATATTTTCATTTCTTTGCCCTTGTGCCTAAATGTCTTTTTTTTGGGTTCCGCCAATAACACACTATGTCTCAAATTCGGATGTAAGTGGAGAATATCTCAATACTAGATTTCCAAGATTATGAAACGTGGCCTGTCGTGGCGCAGCGGCACAAGCATGTGACTGTAACCGACTGGTTGTAGGTTCTATCCTCATTCGGGGAAATGAAATATATAATATTTTCAATTTAAATATTTAATGCTTTCATTTCTTCCCTCTGGAAACAAAGCCAAACGCGGCGTAGAGTTCCGCCACTCAACACGCAATGCCTCAAATTCGGCGGAAAGTGGGCCACGGAAGTAGAAAGGAGTGTCTTAACACTAGTAGTACTACACACTGTAATGTGATGCCCTATTGTTTATAATTATAATTTGAGGATTTACAGTTACGACAATAAAAATAAAAGACTTATACTATTTTAAGAATATTATTACAAGGAAAAAAACGAGTTTGGCATAGATTATCTGATATAAATATGGGGCCATTACGATGGCATGAAGATATTGGTGCTTGTCATGGCGCTCAGGCACAAACGTGCGACTGTAAGCACGACAAATTGTGGGTTTGATCTCCGCTCGATGAAAAGAAATATTTAATACTTTCATTTCCTCGCTTTGGTAAAAAGACAAACCGCGGTGTTGAGTTCCGCCACTGAAATGGAACGCCTCCAGAAATCTACGCAAGGTGGATAACGGAAATGGCTTGATGAGATCCAGAGTTGAGTGTCTTAACACTTCAGGTTCCCAGGTTACCTCTGTCTACTGCCATGCCATGTGCATGAAACAGCGTCATATTACTTAAATTTTAAATTGCCTTTTTTAAGTAATTAAAATTTATTTACTTTTAAACAAAAAAGATAATAAATAAAACAAAATATATCTTATAATTACTTTAATAACCGTTTCGCTAAATACATATATTACAACGAAGAATGTTATAAAAAATTACAAATACACAGACAAAATAACTATACAAACCTAAAAAAAAAGAAATTAAACTAAATGAACTGATAGGAGAATTTAAAAAAAAATGTTTAATATTTAAATGTAAATTAATTCCATTTATTATTGAAATTGACACTAACTTTTGCAAAAAAATAACCATCTGGCTTTTGGAATTATTTTTACTTTAGTTAATTTAGTGTCAAAACACACAAATTTTGTCGTTCAAAAAGTGAAGCAAATTCTAATTTTAAATAAAATGAATGAATACAGGTATGTTCTTATTTTGAAAATTATTTGACGCCAAAATTATTTGTAGCTTCACGCTGATCCCGCACATGGCAGGGTAAGCCGAGGGAACTTGGGAACCTAGTGTTAAGACACTCCGTTCCACTTCCGTTCTCCACTTTTAGTCGAATTTGAGGCATATTTTAATTCCAATCACATAATTGTCTCAACTAAGTTAAGTTTCATACATATAGACTGATATTTTTATAACTTAATTTTTTTTAGGTAAAACCGACTGACAGCTTAATTCAGGATTTTATTGATAAGTGAATTAGATGGGAAACATAACACAATAAAAACCCAAAATATTAAATAGCAGTTGATTTCGTCGGCATAGAGTGTAAACCTGCTAACAGCCTATTAAGCAATTTCTCAGTATTTCTCACAAATACTCTTTTAAAATACTACATAGTATATTATCAAAGGTTTTTTTAATTTAAAAAATAATTTACTACATGGTATAAAGTATAGATAGATCCTATACTTATTTTACACATTCTATGGAAAAAATCTTATACAATTTTATAAGACCGAAAAATATCTACCTCACCTTGGCATGATTTTCAACAAAAAAAAAATAGCTAAGCACAACCACAACAAACAAGGCTTTCGATATAAAAAAAACCGTATTCTAATCAATACATTCATTTAGGAGCTACGGTGCCACAGACACACAAACAGACAGACATATGCCACCCACAACACACCTATTTTCGCGTGGTAGGTTAAAAATGTATGAGTATATTAACAATAAATAAACGGAAAATACTAAATTTAAAAACGTATAAAATTTTTTAAATTTAGTATTTTTATTTTATTAGCGCTTGAACGGTTTTCAAGAGGCACAGGTTCAAATCCTGCTTCGTCCAAATTTTTATACGTTTTTAAATTTAGTATTTTTCTTTCCTAAGTGTGGAATAACACTTTAAAAATAGTAAAAATAATAAATAAACGGATTTAGCAGGTTTACACTCTATGAATTGTAATTTTTATTGTCAAATATTAAGCCAGCTATAGTAAATGAAATATATAATTCTTCTCGCAAAGGCAACACATTGAACACAGGTTTTATGCATCTGTAAAGAAAATATATATATATGTATATTTTAACTAGTGACCCGTAGTTTATCGCTTTCAAGATTTATTAATATTTTTTATGAGTTAAATAATTTCATTATCAATTCTTAGAAGTGATAATTAAATTATTTAATATTTTCAAATGAAATATTTAATATTTTCATTTGCCCGCTGGTCGGCCATTAAGCACGCAATGCCTTAGATTTCAGATACGGCGCGAAGTGGATAGCAGGAACTGAGTGTCTGAACAACAAATTAATTGTGGTAATAACAAAAAAAAAATTACACCTTGTGACCCAAAATGTATGATTTTTTTTATTCTTATTATTAATACTATGGTCCCAAGTTCCCTTTGCCTTCCCTCCAGGAGCGGGAGACACCGTGAAACTGAAATTAACTATTAAATCAAAACCTATAATAAAACAGCAGAATATTTCAACACTTTATTTCTGCTAACTCTTTCATATTTTTACCTCCTCTAACCATTGGGTAGTGATCAATCCCTCCGTTTCTTGGCGTGAGGCGCGTCGTGGTGGTCTCGCTTCCTGCCGCTCTTGTCCGCTCGCTTCGCTTCGCTCAAGAACCGATCCAGACCGAACGGGTCGAAATCTGCCTCGGGTTGGCTGCGAGACTGCAATGTACGTAATACTATATAGTTATGTCAACGAAATTTTAATTTTCAATAAAAGATATATAAGTATATTAAAGCAAAATTGGCAAATGTCCTTGGGAAATAGTACTGAAAATATATTCAAAATAATATATATATTTTTATATAATATATAAATAGAAAACACTTAATGTACATATGTGTGGGCTTAAGATATAAGCTCTTTTAGCGATTCATACAATTTATTCATTTAAATAAATATCTAAATAAAATATGGAGTCGTTGTGTCGCAGTGGTTACTATAAACGATTCAGTAGTGTGTTCCATTCCTGCTCGGAGAAAAGAGCTATTTTCATTTAACTCTTTATTGTAAACAGACAAATCCCAGCGTTAAGTTTCACCACTCAACAATCAACGTCTTCACATGGGGAGGTTACCCCTAGGTTCCCTTCGTTCACCTAACTATAAGCGGGATATAGTGTTAAACTATTTTTTTTTCCCCATATAATATACTGACCGGTTCTTCTCTAGGCGCGTCTTTCTCGAAGGGTACAGGTCCGGAGCGCGTATTGGAACTACTGGTGCCCGCAAACGCCTTATCCGCTACGAATCTGTTGAAAATTAAAGAAAAAATATATACTAAATTCAAATTCAAAATATTCTTTATTCAAATAGATTTTCGCAAGTACTTTTTAATCGTCACAAAAAAAGCTACCAAAATTATAAATATATGTAAGCCGTATTCTGTTCATGAATATTTTTTTTACTAGACCAACTGATGTCACAACAAAAAATGGCGTCTAGCTTGAAAATGCCATAATTTAAATGTAAACTTATGGCTAAAACGTTATAAATTTAATATATTTTTATTAAATTCAATAGACAGACAACCAGAGGGAACTTGGGAACCTAGTGGTACAGAGTACCTCAAACATTCCGTTGTGTCCTATTTATATGACGTAAAGAATCACTCTATGTCATATAAACAAATTCAAATATTTTATTTAAAATAAGAAATAACAAGCTTATTTATTTAACGTTACCACCGGTTCACTAAAGTTACTGCCTCAGACCTGAGAAGAACCGGCCCTTATTTTCACACAACAAATACGTATTTCCATATAAGCAAGCGGGCGAAGCCGCATATAAAAACTAGTGCCTACACACATACACAACACAATTACCGTTTATTATTGGCCAAGCTATCCAAGTCCCCGTAATTGTCCTTCTCGGCGTTCCTCGACGGTCGGTATATATGGGAACCTATGGACTCTTGGTTACGCCACGGCTTGTCGTACACGTTGTACGCTTCGTCGTCACCGTAACCTGAAATTTATAAATATTTTAATATAAATTAAAAAGGCCTGTCGTGGCGCAGCGGCACAAGCGTGTGACTGTAACCGACAGGTTGTGGGTTCGATCTCCAGTCGAGGAAATGAAATATTTAATATTTTCAATTTAAATATTTAATGTTTCATTTCTTCGCTGTAATAATAAGGCAAAGCGCGGCGTTGAGTTCCGCCACTCAACACGCAATGCCTCAAATTCGGCGGAAAGTGGGGAACGGAGTGTCTTAACACTAGATTCCCGGGTTCCCTCTGTCTACCCTGCCTTGTGCAGGATACAGTGTGAAGCTAAAAAAAAAGAATAAAATTAAAAGTAACATTGCTTAGATCATATTTCTCAGCTTCATACTATAGTATCCCGCACATAGCAGAAGGAACTTAGAAACCTAGTTTTAAGACACTCTGTTCTGTTCCCCTTTTCCGCTGAAATTGAGACATTGCTTGGTGAGCGAAACTCAACGCCGCACTTTGCCTTGTTACCAGAGCGAGCGATATGAAAATATTAAGCATTTCATTTCCTAGAGTGGGAGTCAAACTCACAGCCTGTCGCGTTTAAATCACAAATTTGTACCGCTGCGCCACGAAAGGCCTTATCATTTTTAAAATGTTTTTTCACAATAAAAGATACAATAATAATATTTTTTTAATACAGTGAGACTAGAACCTCTCTAAAAACTTACTTTAAAATCATAAACAATTATATATCATCTATATTCAAATCTATTATTGCTTAATAAAGTTGTAAAAAAAAAATTAAAGAAAACCATTAAAACATTCCTTTCTCCACTTTCCCACTTAAAACAGCACATTACCATACAAAAGCGGAGAAATGAAAAAAAAATCTCTCTAATGGATGGGAATCAAACCCATAACTCCTACACATATGCATACATATAGATATAAAAAAGCTTCACTCACCGCTGTCCATTCCCTTGCTATTATTAAACAGTCTCTGATCGAACATGGCCTCCCCGCCCTGGTTGGTCTTGGCTGGCAGGCCCAGAGCTATTTGCTCTGAGATGTCACGTTCACGGTCCTTTACCAGCTTGGATCTGTTGAATTTAGTATTTATTTATTTATATATTTATTTATATACACTTTATTGTACACCACAAATGGAAATATAAACTAATATCAAGATTAAAAATGTTTTACATTTTGTGAAGCACAAAAGGCGCTTCTTATAGCTGCTAATTAGCGATTTCTTCCAGACAACCTTTGTGTTAGGACATATAAAACAAAATAAATAGTGGGTGGTGTAAATATACATACATACATGTATACTAACACTATGCATAGACATTATACACAAATAAGTACAAAATAGTTAAATACATATCTTTATATAATAGACAAATATATATTTACATATACATACACATACATACACACATAAATATATACATTTAGTTCTAGCTACACGCTGTATCCCCGTATTTATGAACCCCGTAACTTAACGCCGCGCTATGCCTTGTTACTAGAGGCAATGAATATTTAACTTCCAC
>DWMZ01004122.1:0-12020 GCA_018249855.1 Eueides tales michaeli
TATATATATATATATATATATATATATATAAATATATATATATATATATATATATATATATATATATATATATATATATATATATATATATATATATGTTTTCATTATTGAAACCTGTTGTGCCACATTGGTGTAAGCATGTTAATGTAAACGCATTATGTTGTGGGTTTAATTTTTATTTCTTCTCTTTGCAATTTTTGACCTACAAGCACTTTGCCAAGGTGAGTAGTTACTTATTTATATGGAGGTAATTTTTCATTTTAAATTTTGTTTACATAATTCTTAGATCTGAGACAGTAACACCTATTAAAACTAAAATTTTAAATACAAAAAAGCTCACTATGTTTTTCATAAAGCTCTGCGCCGTGTGTACTACAAACAAAACACTTACATCGCGAGCCAATATTGGCAGTTAGTGTGCGTGTCCAATGCAATAACCCAGCTCGTGTCATTGACGCCCGTCACATTCAATATAAAATATTACAGTTGAACTAAATATCCTTTGCTAATTAAATTTAATTAAGCAAGAATACCTTTTTTGAATATGTTATGTACGAGGCCATGTATGCTATTTTGCTTGGACGAACTTTGAAGTATTAAAGTTAATAAAATCATAAATTTTAAAAAACTTCAAGCCGAAAGATAATTATTTTCTCTCTTAGATCTTTGCAAAGTGATTGCAGCTCTTAAACTGATAATGTATAATTCCTAAAACTACCGCGATGAACAAGTCTTTTGATAAAAAACTGCACTCCAATTAATTCATTGATTCAAGAGCTGCGGTGCCACAGATAGACACACAGACATGTCAAACTTAAACTTTTCCTAATTTATGTCTAAATCTAATCTAAATTATGTAAATATTGAAGAAAATAAATGACGACTATATAAAGTAAAATCATAAATACGTTCTTAAAACTCCAATACCTAATCAACTAAATTCACATAAAAAATGATTCGCTAATCGATACCTGATCATGAAGACGTTTAATCTGTATGCGGCGTCGAGAGCTTCAGTAAAATTAAAAAAGTTTTGGACGTAAACGCCATCTTGCTCTGACCATTGATGTGGTGATCTTTAAGACATTTTATCCAGTATATAGCGGGGTCGCGTTAAAGTATTGTACGCAAGCACTATTCAATCATCGAGACATTGCGTATTGAGTTGCGGAGCTTAACGACGCGTTTTGTCTTGTTACCGGAGTGAGATAAAATAATAGAATGGATATCGTTCTGATATTTGCCGCATTTATATTCAGACGTTGCGCCTCTGCGCCACAACGTAGTAACAATAACAACAGATAAAAAAATCATACCATTTTTTTATGAATAATTAACTTTTTGGTAAATAAATTAAATCATATTTGTACTATTTTTAACATTGAAACTTTAATATAAATATGTGATAATTTTTTAACTATGCTATCTTCATAGGTAAATGAAATAGGTATATTATTTAAATATACATATATTACAATTTTTGAAAGTAACAAAATAAAAAATTCTATAAAAAAATCTTTTAAAATTATTTAATTATTTTCTAGTAACTTCAAGATAGGAATAACTGCTAAAATACTTTATTTTCTTACTTCCCACCGAGTTTTGAAAAGTAGCGGCTGGAGTGGAAAGAGTCATTGACACTTGATTAGAAAACGAAATAGTACGTAGGAGATGAAGCGTTTGAAACGGGGTTAGCGCATAAAGCAAAAGAATCAAATGAGTCTTACTAACTCTTGTGTTTAAATAGTTCATATTTGTCTCGATGAAAATAAACAGTTACCTCAATAGTTTTCAACCTATGACTCTAACAAATTCTGCTTGTAATTCATTCCCTCGAGCCAAAATATTGAAATCAACTCCACACTAATTTTCCATGATTGAACCTGTAAAAGTTCAATAATAATTAAACTGATAAGACATTTGATCTAAACAAATATTATAAAGTGGGCTATAAAGCTCTCGAGCAAAATGATGAATCTTAAAATTCCGGCCCCGTAACAATTTCAGTCAATTCGATACCTGAGGGAAATTACCATTGATAACTTATAATGCGGCAATACGCTTTTTTAAAGTATTTCATATTATATATTTATTAAGAATTGATGAGTCGACTTTGGATACTTTGTACGTTGATGATATCTCATTAGCATCTTCTTCTTCTGCTTCTTTTTTTGTCTTGTGTAGCATAGTTGGCTAAAATAACATACCATGGAGGTAATATGGTGCAGCGGCACAGTGTCTGACTATACGCACGATGGTTCTCAGTTTGATTCTTACTCGGATAATTTATGTTCTCATACTCGCTCTGGTATAAGACGATGTACGACGTTAAGTTACACCTCTCAAATCGCGATGTCAGAATTAGGTGGAAACAGAGGTATGAAGTAACTTGAAACCAGATTTAACTGAGAGACAAAGTAGAGCGGAAATCATTTTTTCGCCTATAGACAGGATAACAAGTATAGAGGAGCAGTTTAGGAAAATTTCTCAAAATTCCTACGGAAAAGAATAAAATTGGAATGTTCTATTTAATAATATTGCAGGAGACAACTAGTATCAACGTAACAATAAAGTAATAACGTCATATATGTATGTATATATATAAACATTCTCATACAATGTAGCCTATTTTATACTTGGTATTCTAATTATTGGCGGTATTCAATAAACGCACAGATTTTTACAAGTTGAAATTTAATTTTATACATTTTTTTATTTTATCACAGCTTTTCGATAACTTTGCTGAGCTTTTCTGTGGACTTTCTCCACCTTGAGATGAGTCGGTCGTGGTAGGAATAAAATATAAATGTAAATGTATTTTTTAATGTTGAACACTTTATTGTTAAAAGGAAATCGGGTTTTTTTAATTTGCTTTGTTATAGTAAAATGGTATTTTCTTTTATTATTATTTCTCGGCGAAATTATATGGTGTCATATAGCTTTGACTAATGCGTTGAGTTGAGTAAATTCCTGATTTGTATTTATTTAACTCGTGAGCTTTTTAGAAATTTCTTCCCGCATAGCACTTCCGTTCTTTACGCAATTTCCAATATTTCGTGTTGAGTAACAAAACTCATTGCTGAGATTTTAATTTCACTGAAGCTCTCGACGCCGGATGCAGATGAAACGTCTTCATGATCAGATATCGATTAGCGAGACATTTTTAAGTGAACTTCGTTGATAAGTTATTGGAGTTTTTAAAATTTGCTTATTTGTTTAACTTTATTTAGTCGTCATTTATTTTCTTCAATATTTTCATAATTTAGATTAGAATTAGGAGCAAAAGTGAATTATTATAAGTTTGACATGTCTGTGTCTGTCTGTTATACCGCAGCTCTTGAATCAATGAATTAATTGGAGTGCAGTTTTTTATCAAAAGCCTTGTTCATCGCGGTAGTTTTTAAGTAATACACATTATCACATTATCAGTTTAAGAGCTACAATCACTTTGCAAAGATCAGGTAATAATTATCTTTCAGCTGGAAGTTTTTTTAATTTGTGATTTTGTTAACTTGTATACTTCAAAGTTCGTCCAAGCAAAATAGCAGATATGGACTTGTACATAAGATAATTAAAAAAGGTATTCTTGCGTAATAAAATTTAATTAGCAAAGCATATTTGGTTCGACTGTAATATTTTATATTGAATGTGACGGGCGTCAATGACACGAGCTGTGTTATTGCATTGGACACGCACACTAACTGCCAATATTGGCCCGCGAAACACATGGTGACCTCTTTTGTATTTAAAATTTTAGTTTTGATAGACTTTACTGTATCAGATCTAAGAATTACGTTAACAAAATCTAAAATAAAAAATTACTTCCATATAAATTAGTTTCTCATCTTGGCAAAGTGCTTGGTATAAACCTGCTAATTCTATTTTAAAAAACATATCTTTTTATTCATTCATTCGTTCAGGAGCTAGGGTGCGACAGACAGATATATCAAACATACAAATCCTCTTTATTTTCGTCTATATTTCAAATTAGATGATATGTCCATTTTTGTTACTGTCTCACAAGACTTAGAAAGTAAAAACAATACAAATTTAAAAATAAATAAGGGACAGTAACTGAAATGATAGGTGAATCAAAAAAAATCCCATTTTTCGTCTTAAATACGTCCCGTTACCATTAAAACACTAACGTTCCCCGCGAAAATGATTTAAATTCACTCTTGCTAATGGAAATCGAACCCATAAACCCCGCGTCCACAGACACACATTTTCTATCTCACTACAAGTCTTATAGACAATACTCTCAACTTCATATAAATAATTTCAAGCCACACAAACAAAATCAATAAAATCTACTCCAATAATAAGATTGAGAAGAAAATTAATTGCATTTCACTACAACGAAAGTCCAAAGAAAATATGACAAAGGTTCTCTTTAAACTTAATGACCGATTTAACGTCCCTTTCTAGACGATTTGATTAAAAACTATTTTTACAATCCATGTTTTACTATTACGAGTTTTGTAAATAAATTAATACTATAATGAAAATGGTGTCATATTGTATACCACACATGGCAGGGTAAGCAGAGGGAACTTGGGAACCTAGTGTTAAGACACTCTGTTCCTATTAAGACAGTAATGTTTTTCTATATGCAGCGCTTTGTGCCAGCACTACAGCAAATAACTTATACTCAAACCTACAACGTTTAAAGTCACATGCACACATTATTATAGAAACCTATTGCGCCGCAGTTGTACAAACTGCGGCACAATAGGTTTCTATAATAAAAAATCTGACTGTAACTGTGTTTTGTTTATTTTATGGCTACCGTCAATTCAGTCTATCAAGTGTCATTTCCTTTATAAATAACTAACCAATCTTCATCGTTTTCATTGTACATCGGTAAAAAAAACTATACTCAACTGGCATCGCCTTAAAGCCATAAAATTAAAAATAGAACTTCGACACTTAATTCGGTAGAATTATTCAAACCTACTTATTTAAAATGACTTAGCAAATCTTTGTTCTAATTTACTACGAGTATGTACCGACTGAAAAAATAAACTCATTTAAGTAACAAATATTGCCTGCACTTCTCAGTCGTAGTCTTGCATCATTTTTCCGGAGACAATTTACTCAGTCCTCTAGAGAAATGCAGGTATCTTTAATATGATATAGTTTTCTTTTTAAACGTCACACTTTATCCCGCACATAGCAAGATTGGGAAAGATGAGTAAGTAGTTTTGGGATACTCCGTTCCCGTACACTTTCCAATTATAAATACTGTGTATTAAATGACGTAACTCAGCACCGCGATTTATCTCACAAAACCGGGAAATAAAAATAAATTAAATATATTATATATTGGAAATACATTGGAAATTAAATATCTTATGTAAACAGAAAATATTTAGTATTATTATTTCCTAAGTGTGGAATAACACTTTAAAATAGTAAAAGTGTCTAATAACTTCATGATAGGAATAAGTGTTACGATACTTTATTTATTATTTTATTATTTCCCGCCCAGTTTTGAAAAATAGCGGCTGGAGTGGAGTCATTGTCACTTGATTAGAAAACGAAATAGTATGTACGTAGAGAGTGAAGCGTTTGAAACGAAAAATACTGCAAATTCTGCAGATTCAACTGAATCTTACTAACTCTTGTATTTAAATAGTTCATATTTGTATCGATGAAAATAACATACTTTACAATTACCTTAATAGTTTTAAGCCTATGATCCTAACTAATTCTGCTTGTAATTCAATCCCTCATGCCAATTGAAATCAACTCATCGAATATTGCAAATATAATTTTAAACTGACGAAAGCTCTCGACCAAAACTTTTCTTTTCTCGTTAAACTCAAACCACAAATTTTGCATGATTGAACCTGTAAAAGTTCAATAATAATTAAACTGACAAGACGTTTGATCTTAAATAGTACTATAAAGTGGGCTATAAAGCTCTCGAGCAAAATGATGAATCTTAAAATTCCGGCCTCGTAACAATTTCAGTCAATTCGATACCTGAGGGAAATTATCATTGATAACTTATAATGCTGCAATACGTTTTTTAAAGTATTTCATTTTATATACTTTACGGAATTGATGAGTCGACCTTGGATGCTTCGTCGTCTTGTGATGCATAGTTGGCAAAAATAACGTACCGTTAACAACACGGCGCAGCGTCTGACTATCCGCACGATGGTTGTCAGTTTGAGTCTTACTCAGGTAAATTATACTCGTTCTGGTATGAGACGAAGCATGGCGTACAGTTACACTTATTAATTCGCGATGTCTCGAAAATTAGGCGGAAACAGAGGCATGAAGTAACTTGAAACTAGATTTGACTGAAAGACAAAGTAGAGCCGAACCATTTGCCTGACAAAGGTGAAATTTCGCCTACAGATATGTTAAGAAATATAGAGGAAAAACTCTCGAAATCCCTACGGAAAATAATAAAATCGGAATGTTGTACTTCATAATATTGCAGGGGATGATTAGTATTAACGTAATAATAAAGTAATATCGTAGTATATGTACATACGTTCAAGATCTCAAGAGTTCGCTTGACAATAGACTGGGAGCCGCATTTATTGCATTTTTGAAGACTACCAATATACGGGACACATGTGCTTCGTTCTCATACAATGCCTACTTTATACACGAACTTGCGTTAAGATTTCTTAGATACCATACCTTCTTAAATATCATTCAAGTGATACCACTCACTGAGTTATATGTCTTTAGAGGTACATCGAATTTTTTTCAGTTTAGTAGAGCTTAACGTGAACCAATACCAGAGCAAGGAAATGAAAGCAAATTATCCCCCGAATGAGGATTAAGCCCACATACATTATGTCTATAGTTACAGACGCTATCATAACGCACCACGACGGCCCCAATATTATAGTAAATTATTCCACGTAAGTAATTAATTCAAGAGCTTGAGATGGCAATATTTTGCTACACAAAGCAGTTCAACCAAAGAAATTAAGTTAAAAAATACAGAAAAATTAAGGAAATTAGCACTAACTGCCCATAACTAGCGGTATTTAAATGAAACGCTGAGTTTTATGAAAAGTTTGAATTATTTGATAAAACATTTAAATTATCACAGCTTTTCGATAACTTTGCTGAGCTTTTGTGTGGACATCCTCCACCTAGAGATGAGTCGGTTCCGGTCAGAATAAAATATAAATGTAAATGTATTTTTTAATGTTGAACACTTTATTGTTAACAGGAAACCGTGTCTTTGTGTTTTTTTTTATTTTTTTATAGTAAAATGGTACGCTAAGTTAGCATTATTTCTTGATAATAAACATAGATAAAGGTGTCATAAAGCTTTGAGCTATATTGAGCATTGTGTTGAATAAATCCTTGGATTGGATTTACTTGACTCGTGAAATAAGCAAGTATTTTTTGTGCTCCACGTTTCTTCAAGTATTGCACTTTCGCTCTTCACGTTCCGTCCAATTTCCAATAGTTCGTGTTGAGTAACGAAACTCATTGTTGTGATTTGATATGAAAATAAATAACAAAATTATAATCTTCCAGAGGAAATCGAATTCTTATCCATCGCGAGACCGACATTTAAATGACTATATTTGACCTGCGACCCGCTTGCCTGGTAGAGTGGAAGTAACTAACAGTTGTGTATGACACATGACACATTCTAAAAGCCCGTTAACTTTCATCGCAGGTACAGTAGGTTCCACAGGAACTGTTAACGCGCAATAACACACATATGACATTTCTCGATCGTCTACCTAATACAACAATAATTTTCTAATAAAAAGTATTTCCCGAGATTACCAAATTTTAACATACAGACTTACTTACTTTTTATTATATAAGTATAGATTCGAAATCTTAATTGTAGATCTGTGTATATTAGTTACTGCTCAAAAATTTGTAGCAAAGTAAACGGACAAAATAATGAGTCACTAAGAATTCAGTGAACCACTAGAACAAGAGGATTTGTCACTTTAAGACATAACCTTATTATCATATCTCCTTCAATACCAGCGCAAAGTAAGTGAACTCCGTAATTCCATTGTTGAGTTTTTATAAAAATAAGCGCTGCATTTGAGATTTTCTCTAAGAATGAAGTGTTGAATAGAATATTCATGTAACAGACGAGTTCTTAACTTTTTTCTTAACGTCTTTGGTTTTTTCAACATTATCAATCTTTATTTTATATGCATGTTCATTGATGATGAAAATATTGTTTAAGCTACACGGGTTCATCATGACCTAGCCTTAAGACGCTTACTTAGTGTCATCATATTATGTAGATAGGTGCGACTGTAAACTGGGCAAGTTGTAACTCAGATTCCTACTCGAGGACATAATTTCGAGTAGTAACGAGGTCAAGTAATAGCTAAGGAGGCAAAACGCAGCGCGCGTTGAGTTCCGATACTCAACACGCAATATCTCGACCATTCTCTCTCTCTCTCAATAGAAAACAGAAGTGACTTAGAGAACACTAGGTTACCACGTTCATTCTATACAGCGTCTATCTATACAGCGTAAAGGTGCATATGCCAATATAAATATAACCTATATAAATATAAGAAAACTGTTTAAAAGGAGTTCAGTTCAGGAACTGTACCGTGACCTCATCTCACTGCGGTATTGAAGATACGATGGTCTCTCAGTGCTTCATTTTTGTCGCTTGAATGGACCCAGTGTGATTGATTCTGATCGGTAGTATCGTTATGGCAGATATTAAAGAATGTTTTTTTCCATTACAATATTTTTCAGTTCTACGTTGAATATATTCGTACGCTTATATCCAGGTATTTTTTTTAGTAATTGCACGTTATGTGGCGGAATCCAACGCCGTTTATCTTGGTAGCAGAGTGAGAATATGAAAATAATTAAATGAGTATTAAACATACAACCGTCGCGCTGAAAACTCTCAGGATTTTTATGTTTTTCACTAATATTTTTATGAAAGAAGAGAGATTTTATTGACAACTTTTGTTTTCTGGTGGATATTACGTTATTGATCCAGGGAAAGTAAAAGTGATAATATCCGCAGTAGTTGAGCCTACTATGATCATTGTGTCTATGATCACTTGATAAAATTTACATAAATAACTATGCAAATATATAAAACTCACACAAAGACTTAAACAATAAATACTAGTGTATGAAGAACCTTTTGTCGTATAATGGATTTCAACTAAAGATCATAAAGGAGGAGGGGCGTTATACTTTAAGTGGGGAGGGTAAAGGGGTTGCAAAATCCTTTACTCCCATCCCATCAAAATGAATTCGTTAGAAAACAATTTGAATCGCGAATCAATTGACGCGGAAGAGCATTTTTTTAATGAAATAGATTAGAAAAAACAAAAATCGTCCATTACCATTAAATTTAAAGAGAAGCTTTATCATATTTGCTATTAGAAGTTACAGTGAACCTGTTTTAATCTGATATTGTATTGTTTAATGGAATAGATAGTATTTGACTGCAACGAGTTAAAATTTTCCTTCAGATATTGAATCTTTAGTAATATTTATTTGTTTGATTGCATTAACCTTAGGAACTACTGGAAGCATTGAAAAAATTTTTTAGCATCGCATAGTCCATTCTTCGAGAAATGCTTCTGTGGGCTTCTAACACTAATCATTAGATTATTAGTTAACACACAAAACACATACATAAAAAATGTATCATATTATAAATATAATATTATTTATTTAATTGAGACAAAATAAGAAATAATATCTTTGATTTTCGCGATTGTTACTCATTTTAAATGGTAATAAAGGTGGTGGGCTCTCTGAAACAAAGATTTGCCAACGGTAGTTAACTGTAGGGTGGTGGTGAGATTCACCATTGAGGTATTTGTTGGTGTGCGTGGGTTTTCTATATACTGTGTGGCCTAGTGTGCCATTAGGATTCTTTATGACTAAAACATCAAGAAAAGCTAAACTTCATTTTAGCAATGCTTATATTTTCTAAAATCACCAAACCTAAATATCCAGTTCACAATAGAATTACAGGCAAATGATTCTTTAGCCACCTTACATAGTTAGCTACCGTTAGCAAACTTTTGTTTCAAAGAGCCTACCAACTCTGCTAAACTGAACATCTAGGGGGCGAGCTTCAACAGGTGAAGACTGTTCTTCATCAGAACAAGGTGCAAGTTCTTCGCCAGCGTTGTCAGAAGCCCAACTAGCCACCCATAGTTGAGAGGCAGGCGACACTTTTATCATATGTAAAAGGGATCGCAGACAGGATTGACAACATCTTAAGAAGAGCTTGTATTAAAACTATAGTCAATAAAAAATAGTATAGCCTAACAAGAAAGTGAGCCAATTCTTGAGACCAGTGAAAAGTAATATTCCTTTACAGTGTGCAGGTGTATACAAATTTGATTGTGACTGTAGCTTACTATATAGTTCAAACAAAGAGGAGCAGCGGTGTTAGGGTGAAGGACACATCTCCAATGTCAAGAACGGGCTTGTATCAAAGTTAGCTGTGTGTGAGCATATAGCGAACAAACCCAATCATTACGTCAGGTTTGATAAGGATTAGGCACTACTGGTAGCATTGAAAAGAATTTCAGTATATTCTTTAAGTTTAATTTTCAAGGAATGCTTCTTATCTATACTTCCTTGAGGCCAGTCGGTGCAGGCGCACAAGTGTGCGACTGTAAAAGACACAGGTTGAGGTTCGATCTCACTAGTGAGAATGAAATATTCAATATTCATATTTTCTCGCTCTGGTAACGAGAGGAAAAACACGGCGTAGAATTTCGCCGCTCAATACGCAGTTTCTCTAGAATTCAACGTAATGTAGGAAAAGGAAGTGATTCATAGGAACGGAGTGTCTGAACACTAGGTTACTAAGTGTCCTCTGCCTACCCTGCCATATGCAGAATATAGCGTAAAGGTGAAAACAAAAACAAAAGACTACACTGTATTACCTCACATTAATTGACTTAATGTAAACCTTTGTAACAGCTCGCAAAATTAGCTCGGGCACTTAGAATGTTCGTGTATGTTTCAATCATAACATCGATCAAACGTCCCATTTTAAACGGGACTCATTTGTAAAAATAGCCCTAAAAGGATAAATAGCCCCAACGATATAAATAAATTAAATAAACGGACTAGTCTCAATAGTAGGTTCCTAATTTCCCTCTGTCTACCCTGCTATGTACCAGATACAGTGTCAAGCTGAAGAAAAAAAAATCAAAATTTTATTTCAAATGTATCATTGTCAATAATAATAACATGATGTAAAAATTTTGGTTAAAAAAAAAGAGACATGTCCCGCTGATTTTCTTTCGCCGGTTCTTCTCAGGTCTGAGGCAGTTACTTTAGTGAACTGGTGGTAAATTTTTTGACGTTCAAAAAACGAAGCTTGTAACTTCTTATTTGGAATAAAAATATTTGAATTTGAATTTGAAAAATATGAAAACTGCCAAAATATTCTGCTGTGCCCAAAAAAAAGCGAAAACTTACCTTAACAAAAATGTAATATCGTTGTATTTACATGTAAATTTATTAGCCATAACACAACAGATGTTACGTATGAGCCGAAAGAAATGGTATCTAAGTTTGATGTATGATCTGCGGCGTTGAAATCCGATAATCTGCATTCTGAAGGAAATAAGAAAATTACATAATAAAGCAGTAAATTGAGTACTTCTACACTTTACACTTATTGTCTAGCACGCTCAACGCTGCGCGGGATAAAGCGTGAAGCTTTTTGTCTCAGTGCAAATCGAACCTACGACCACAAATCAAGTATTTTATGTGAGCGCTACCATTATGTCGCTTAGTACAGCTTTGTATTTATATTAATTTTGCATTTTTTCTTTTGAGATAGAAGCATTTATTGAAAGCTTTTGATTTTATTCAGTAGAGCCTCAAAATAAATTAGACTAGTGAGTACTGCCAATATAGCGACATAATGTTAGTAACACATTTAGTGTTTCACTCGAACATATAAATTCCATTATGGCCACTCTAAACGTTTAATTGTATTTTAGTAATATTTTGTTGTTTTTTCTTTATCAATGAATATATTTATCTTCATA
>DWMZ01004123.1:0-12020 GCA_018249855.1 Eueides tales michaeli
TGTTGAGAGAACATGGTACAGGCAAACCTTATACATAAGTCTCACACTGTCGAGTGCAGCACCCGGGGGGCATTCCCTAGCTGTCGCTGCCGCTGTCGGCCTCCGACGTGCGGGCCGTGGGCTAGCTTGAGGAGCTGCTTGTCGACAGTGTGTCGCGGCCTAACTCCGCCGCCATTATTGCGATAGTTAACTCCTTGCGTGCTTTCTGCACTACCCACACCATTAGCGTTATGCCGATGAGTATCTGGAAATTTAAATTGAAAATTGTCAGCGCATTAAATTAATTACACAATTATTGTTTTTAGTAACAAAAACTTTTAAGCATATTAATTAATGACAAAATCGTGGTATACGTGCGAAAAACTTTGTTTTGCACACAGAGAAAACTTAGGAAGATAATGTTAAGACACTTCCTTTCCTACTTTCTGCCCTATTTGTATGTAGTAAATGAGTAGCGTAACACAACGTCGCGCTTTACCTTATTATCAAAGCGACAAAAAGATATTTAAGATACAAAGACAAAAAAGATATTTAATAATCGTTTTTTTACATTGGGAATTGAACCTGTCGCCGCCTGCTGCGTATTACAGTCTCACGCTTTTGTAAGTGTGCCACGACAGGCCTCAAAAAATGTAATAAATGTATTGTGACCTAAACAATACCGAGTAAAACATTTTTTTAGATAAACATCTGACATTATAATAGATTAAATCACAAAATGTTGCCATACGAATATTTTCCCGCTTTCTAATAAAAAGAGATTAGGCATTTTATTAAAAAAGTAACTTTGTACCCAATAATGAATTCTGTATTTTTTCTTTTTTCTACTATCTTCACTACTGTATCCCTGCCATGGGAAGGTAGGCTGAGGGAACTTGGGAACTTCGTTGCGTTCCCCACTAACGTAGCAGAGGCCGTTTTCTGAATTATCAAAACTGTAGAAACGACGTTCCAACTGCTAACGTGGGGTCCGATTTAGTGAGCGCGCCAACATTTGTCAGCTGTATTAATAATTCTTACCCCTTGTGAGTGTTCTTACGAATTCAACAAGCTAAACATAACAGAGCATTTTTTGATGTAAACATGAGAGGAGTATGTAGTGTAGTCGATGAAGATGGTAAAATGCTTGTATTTCAAGCATTTTCGTAATCGAAGAAAGTGACGACAGTGACATTGACGTGGAACGTCAAAATAATGTCTATGCTCAAGATGCTAACGCTCCAACCCGTCAGTACCGTAAACACTAGTCAAGTCACATGTAACGTCAAAGTCACACGAATTTTATTGCATCTGTGGTACGCTATAACCGCTGTTTTGATAATTCGAAAATGGCCAGAGTTGAATACACGCCCGAAACCGTCGTATATTATTTGATTTAATATTTCACAGTTCGGCGGAGCTACTAGGGGGAAGATTAGGTTATCAAGAATACGTATGTATGTGTAAATCCGTTAATCATTATACTTCGTTATCCGTTAATCATAACTGCGTATGGGCGTTTAAGATTATGTATAATACAGCAATATACTTTCGCGTAGGAAGAGGGGGAGCTGTGCCCAAGCCAAAATAGCCATGTGCCCACTCAAAAATTTTACTAATAAAAAAATACCCTGAAAAATTATACAAATCTTTTATACAACAGATTTGGTCCAACGGAAAATTCTTCTAGAGTCGCCCATGGCAATATATACATATAAGTAAAATAAATATTAAATATTTACGAACACGTGGGTAGAAGGAGGAGGGCCGATTGGGCCATGCCCACCCCAACAATTTTCAGAACATAATATCTATCCTGAACTGAATCTATCCTACTGTGGAAATAATTCCAGATGCGCTCATGTTTACAATGAACAATATAAAAACATAATATATTTGAACAACTGATAATAATGCTGAGGAAAATTATCAGTCTTCCAGCATTATTTGTTAGCACTATAGTAGTTTGGACTTGTCTGTTGATTTGTCATATACAATACATATGACATATTATAATAACATATTTTATTTTGACATCAAAAATACTCAAAAACAAAAAATATATATATTATTTCTAATAAAAATACTTAATTCGATAATAAAATAATCATAATGGTGTGTCGAAAATTACGAAAATGTCTTTTTAAAAATCATTAAATAAATCATTATCATCCAATCACTCAACGTATGGTCTTTCCAAAGACAATAAAAAGAAAAAAAAACAATACGTCATTACTTGACAGTAAAATGAAGACGTACCTTGTTTTTATGCGCGTTCGTAATTATTTCTTATCGGTTAATACTGGGCTGCGAGATAAAATATTAAAACTGTTATTAAAGCTATAATATTACCATCTTTATGATTTTTTCGCGTGTGGAAAATATGGAGGTTAGAGGCATAAAATTACTACATGAATGTACACTTAGGAGTTTGATTACAGTATTATTAGCTTATTGGAAATTATATTCTAAGAAGTTAGCATTATTCGTTGATTTTACGCTATATGAAAAGTAGTATTTTGAGTATTAATTACTCAGATATCCTCCTGAATAAGAGACGTTATATTTTCAGACGGAGCTTAACGCCGCATTTTAACCAGATAAACCTACAACTATCGTTATTACAGTCAGACATTCCACTGTGTCACATACTTAGTAAATAAATAATTACTAGGGCACATGTCATTGGTGGGAAGTGCTAGTAAAATTGCAATATCTGGGTATAAGTAGTGCATTCGGCTGAAGGAAATCCTTGTACCGACAATATGAATAATAATATCCTTTATTTTTGCGATTATCACACATTTTAAATTAAACAAATTTAATGCGGACTTCTGTTAAGTGTCGTTTGGAACGTCGGATTCCAAAAATATGCAGAAAACAATATACGCGATTATTTCGGTAAAATTTGTTACATTTTGAAATACGAATCTAATTTATAAATACTTTGTATGCATTATAAAGATACGATTTACCTTGAAATACATTATATAAGTATATGTGTAACTAAATTTAAAATATTTTCGTGTGATTATCGAACTGAAGTCTGTCGTGGCGCAGCGACACAAGCGACCGACAGGTTGTAGGTTCGTTCCCGACTCGAGGAAATAAAAAATTTAATACTTTGAATTTAAATATTTAATGTTTCCATTTCTTCGCTCTGGTAACAAGGCAAAGTGCGGCGTTGAGTTCCGGCAGAAAGTTGGGAAAGGAAGTGGAAAAGAGTGACTTAACACTAGGTTCCAAAGTTCCCTCTATGTATACCCTGCTATATGTTGAATACAGTGTGAAGCTGAGAAAATTATTAAACTTTTTCTAAGTCTTTTTCCGCTGAACCAGAACGTTTGCATTCTTGTTTTATCTGTCAAGATAACGAAAGACGACCATGAAAATATGTATAAAGTGTATCTGTGTATTGCAAAATAGTATATAAATGTCATACTAACCGCCTTATCTCGGTGTATAATGTATCACGGGTTAAATAGTCTTAAGCGGCCTTCAAATGAGAGAATAATTGGTATTAGAAGAAATAATAATATTTTTGTACAGATTTATTTTATTTTGACAGATTTTTTATCGATTACTTCGTAATTTAATCAATTATTTACATATCTTATTTAAAATAGTTAAAAAAAAAATGTTTTTTTTTTAAATAATTGCGTCATAAAGTGAAGATGGTTAAATTTTATTAAAAGAAATAATAAGTATAATTAATGGTCTTAATTAATTACTAAAAAAAAATCACCGGATACTTTTTCTTAGGTTCTTTCTTTAAATTAAGAGTTTGAACGTAGTTTAACGACAGCTGCGAGTTTGATTCTTTATCGACGAAAGGACTATATCAAGTCGGTAATTGCAAATATGATGGATATGATTTCAGATATAACTCGCGACTTTTTGTTTTGGTAAGGAGACGAACGGCGTTGAGTTCCGCCATTGCTCCGTCTCGTTAAAACTAGAAGAATCACTTAGGAAAAAAAAAATTTAGGGATGAATTAATTATATATTAATTGTATGCCATTTAAAACATATTTAAATTATTCTAAAATCCCTGCCAATTTTACAAATACAAAAAAAAATGTTGCCATTTAAAAAAATATAGATAAGACATGCCATTGAATTCAAAAATAAAGTACATTTCGCTAATAATGGCATAAAAGGAGCAAAGAAGTAAAACTGGTATGACTAGTTTACAATTCGTTACACACACGGGGTCTTAGGTATTTAACCAATAATATTTCTTATCAGGCGAAGGCTTTTACGTTCTTTCTCCTTTTACTTAATTAGCTGTATACAATAGCTTACACCTATACAATACTTGCTGTGTACAGCGGTAGGTATATTTTTCAAGCCAAAGTGACATAATTTTATACAAAATATGAAGTTAAATGCTAATATTACTGGCTCAGACCTGAGAAGAATCGGCGCAAGAAGCTGAGCGGAACACTTTTTTGTTGAAATCAATGATTTACAGATTTTTTATCAATTGCTTCGTAATTTAATCAATTATTTACATATCTTATTTAAAATAGTTTAAAATTTTTTTTTTTTTAAATAATTGCGTCATAAAGTGAAGATGGTAAAATTTTATTAAAAGAAATAATAAGTATAATTAATGGTCTTAATTAATTACTAAAAAAAAATCACCCGATACGTTTTCTTAAGTTCTTTCTTTAAATTAAGAGTTTGAACGTAGTTTATCGACAGCTGCGAGTTTGATTCTTTATCGACGGACTATATTCAGTGCCGTCTGGGACATATTAGGCACACGTTTATTTTATTTATTAAAAAAGGGGGAAAGGGGGGACTTTTTAGGAAGTTGAATAAATTGATTTATCGATTAAAGTAATATATATCATAGGCTATCGACCTTTATTATGTGAGAGCCTGATGGACGGCTTAGCGTAATAAAATGCTGACTTGGAGAGAGATCGGAAGAACGGCCCCGGATAATAATGAATTTTTAAATATTTTTTTTTAGCTTCATGCTGTATCCCGCGCGAGGCAGGGTAGGCAGAGGGAACCCGGGAACCTAGTGTTAAGACACTCCGTTCCACTCCCGTTCCCCACTTTCCGCCGAATTTTTGAAGCATTGCGTGTTGAGTGGCGGAACTCAACGCCGCGCTTTGCCTTATTACCAGAGCGAATAAATAAAAGATTGAATATTTAAATTGAAAATATTAAATATTTCATTCACAATTATTATTCGAACAAAGAATATTTCTTTCAGGTACACGCTAGGATAAAACGTGCAAAAGTAGGATAACCGCACAAAGGAACCTGGGAATCTAATGTTTTGTTACCCCGTTTCCATTAAGACACTACCGTTTCATTTTCCGCCAAATATAAAATAATTAATTCACAGGTTAAGTTAAGTTTACACAGGCGACTGTTCTCCAAAAATTGAAGACTGTATTGTAGTATTAGATATATTAGATTATTCATTTAATTAGTATTTTTTTGAAGTAAATAAATAAGTTTCTATAAAAGTTCATATATTCTCAACCCATTTACTGCATTTCTCGTACCTCATTTCTTATATAGGGTCACAGGCGGAAAAAATATTTTATATCATCGTCTGTACTGAGTCCATCTGACAGTTGGTCGACAAGGGGAAAGATCGTATGAACGGCGTACGTGTAAAAAGATTTTTTACAAATAATATTCATTTATTATTTCAACATTAAATAACTAAATTATGTTTCAGCAGATTATTATTTTGTTCCACATCGAAGACAATAGTCTTAATATTATACATAGTTTCAAATTTAGGTTGTCATTTTTTTTAATATTATTATTAAAATAAGCAAAAATGTTTGTATTTCTTAACCCTAACGCCTTCGTAATTTGTTTAAAAATATTTATACACGTTGTTTTTTTTTTACAAACATATTAACAATTTAAAATGTGATAGACAAAAGAGCACATAGAACAATAAAGGGAAATCGGTGTCAATGTCTCGAGCACTCAATACGGGGCGACACTTCAGCGATTTAACGAGCGTGGTTAAAATATTATATATACCACTAGCGACATGCCCGCGGCTTCGCCCGCTCGAATTACACTATTTTATTGACTAACTAGCGAACCGGCCGCGGATTCGTCCGCTTGAATTAGGTACATTATTTTACTTACTAATTTTAATTATTTTCTTACTCTAATAATATTATTACTTTTAAGACAATAATCTACATATACATCTTCCAAAAGGATTGCTGATGAAGGAAATTCCTTTTGTGGGAACAGTGCTTAGTGTTGACATCATCGACGTGGTAATGCAAAGTTGCAATTCGTGAATTAAATATATTTTTGTATTTTCTAAACCATTATAAGAGTAGGTCATACTTTCTTTTTAGTAATAGGTTTAAATTATTCATTTTAATTAATTAAATTAGTTTAAAATAATTTTGAGTTCTTTTTCTGTCTGTACCTAACCTAACAAATATCTGACATTGAAAGTTAAAATATCGGGTAAATTAATAAAAATTTTGTAGTTTGTTTTTTTCGAATGTAATATTTAAAATTGACGTAAGTTACGTATTTTTTCAACAATTTAAACAAAACAAACACTGAATATTGAGGAAAGGTTGTAAAATATGATAATAAAACTTATATTAAGATCTGGTCAACCGATTGTCAAATTAGCGCGTACAAACGCACAGGCAAACAGACAAAAAAATTAAAAATCACTATTTTGGGGCCCATTACGTTACTAAAGATTTTTTTTAAAATAAATCTACCATGTACAGACAGTGATCGGCTACAGAATTATTATAAGTATAGATATAGATATCATAGGTTATTAAATATTGTAGTGTTATAAGAATTGATTATGAAATTAAAAAAAATCTTGCTTAAAGTTAAAGACGGCTTCGCCGGCATGAATTTCTTTTCATACTATAGACAAAACAACTGCGTATGGGTTGTTCTGATGTATAAGGTACAATACATGAAAAGTTTTATCAAAATCAGTTCGGTAGTTTTTGCGTGAAATTGGAAGAAACACACATTCTTACAAATTCTATGGCAGGAAGTGGGTTAAAATGGCATTGCAAAATTTTTTAATATTGATATATAAATAAATATAGATGAAGTCAAAAGAGCAAGAAGCTTCACACATTTACCGCGTATCAGTGTAGGGAAACTAGTGTTACGGACTTTTTATATCGATGAAAATAATACGTAATAAGGCAAAGCGCGGCGTTGAGTTCCACCACTCAACACGCAATGCCTCAAATTCGGCGGAAAGTGGCGAACGGAAGTGGAACGGAGTGCCTTTACACTAGGTTCCCGGTTCCCTCTGCCTATCCTGCCTTGTGCGGGATACAGCGTGAAGCTAAAAAAAAAAAGCATGCACCCGAGTAGAAATCGACCCTGCAACCATCGCGTTTTATGCCACAACGGTCTCTGTTAACAAAAAAATAATATTATACCATACAAATAAGGCGTGAATATGAAAGTTTTTATTTTAATAAAAATTCTTTCATATAAGGAAGCGGGATATCCTTCATATTGTAACGTGTAATGAAGGTGTACTAGCCTTTATATAAGGTCACGATAAGAAAAATATTACTTAGTTGATTAGACGCGACATTCTTCTTAGCCAGGAAGTAAAAACACAAGTCCAAGTAAGTAATAAAAATCAAGTAGCAACATTAATACTATATGTATTATTTATTACATATTGCCATTGCTTATAGAGAGCCTGCAAAATATTTTTTTTTTATCCGTACATTTTTTTCTATTGTAACTATTAAAAAAAATACAAAAATTATAAAAATTAAAGAATAACAATCGACCGATTTATTTTATTTTTTTATATAGTAGAGAATACAAATCAACATATATATAGTCTTTAAAAGAGTTCTCTGTCTCTCCTAAGAATTTACTTAATAGCCTGTTAGCAGGTGTACTCACTATGATAACGATATTTAATATTCATACATTTTATTTATTGAATGCCGGAATTCCATGCAACGCTTTATTTTCTTAGCAGAGCAAAAAAATAAACATTTCCGAAATGTGATTTCCCGAACGAAAATCGAACCTATAACGATCGCCTTTACAATCATATCCCACACCTCTTCACTTACCAACATATGCTTAATAAACTCAAGCTTCACGCTGTATCCCGCACATGGCATGGTAGACAAAGGGAACTTGGGAACCTAGTGTTAAAACACTCCATTCTGTTCCCACTTTCCGCCGAATTAGAGGCATTGCGTGTTGATAGGCGAAACTCAACGCAGCGTTTTTACCTTGCTACCAGAGCGAAGAAATGAAAATATTAAATATTTTTTTTTAGCTTCCCGCTGTATCCCGCACAAGGCAGGGTAGGCAGAGGGAACCCGGGAACCTAGTGTTAAGACACTCCGTCCCACTTCCGTGCTCCACTTTCCGCCGAATTTGAGGCATTGCGTGCTGATTGGCGGAACTCAACGCCGCGCTTTGACTTGCTAACAGACCGAAGAAATGAAAACATCAAATATTTAAATTGAAAATATTATATGTATTTCATGTCCTCGAGTGGAGATCGAACCCACAACCTGTCGCGTTTAAAGTCATGCTTATTAAAACTCATATAATTATCTTAACGGGACATTACTCAGTCAACCGGTCTCATATTCACTTGACGATCGTCAATTTACAAATTGAAATGCCAATTGCCCCTGTACAAATGGAGCTCTTCTCCAACACGCTACCACTTACGTACATAATACGTGTAAAAGAAGTACTATAACTTATACTGAGTATAACTAAAATAAATAGTTATTTAGAATGTGTATAAAATATTTAAAGCGGGGTTCAAGAGGCGCGGGTGCAAATCTAGTTTTTGAAAGTTTCTTAGTATTTTCGGGTCCAAAGTGTGTATTAACACTTTAAATATAGTAAAAATAATGAGTAACATTAATTTTAATGATTAAATAAAAATCTTAAATGTTCTTTTATAAACTGATTCTGACCGAAAGATTTTTTTTTTGACATTTTTAGGAAGGAATACGGATTGGAGTTAAACATAATATAATTAACATTAAGAAGAAAATATGAGACTTGTAAAATGAGCAACTGTGAAGGCGAAATGTTATGGGTTCGATTCCCACTCGAGGAAGGGAGGTTTCGCTACTCGACACACAAGGCCTCACCAACGGCGGAAAATGGAAAATGAAACGGAGTGTCTTAATATTACGTTACGTTACCTTCTGACTACCGACCGTGCATGAAGCTGGGAAAAAAAAGGAAATAAACATATACGCACTAACAAGAAAAGTAATTGTAAAAAATATATATAATACAATGAAAATGAATGAATTATAATAAAAGCTTATTTTAACTGTTTCCCGGACAAAGTACGAAACTAAAGCACTAATTAGCGAAGCTCAGAAAGTTTCAAGTGCACCTCACCCACTTCAAAAATTAAATTAACTTTTCTCCTCAATAACAAAGTAGGCTACGTTGCACGATGCCTTTATCAGGAAGCAAAACGCTTATTTCTCATATAATATGATATCACTCACCTTCACGCTGTATCACGCACATGGCAGGGTAGGCAGAGAGCTTGGTATACTATTGCTAGGACACTCCGTTCCACTTCCGTTTCCCACTTTTCGCCGATGTTGAGGCATTGCGTGTTGAGTGGTGGAACTCAACGCCGCGTTTTTGCGCCTTTTTACCAGAGCGAAGAAATAAAATATTAAATATTACATTTCCTCGGGTGAGAGATCGATTATTCCTTCCTTATTCATGGCAGCGAAATATTTCAATTCTATCTATCTATCCTATTCTGGATACTTACATATTGAATGTTGTTGAAAAGAAGAGAACATAGTGTTTCGACACTATTCTTTCTATATAAATCCTAAACATAGACAGCTAATCTCCTTAGGACCCAGACATTGTGCATTGGGGGTGAACTAAGCAGAGCAACCTAACATTATAAATTTATTATTGTACCGTGTATTGTAGGCTATACATATCTTAACATTATATCTACTACTTGACGTCACCTTGATCCTTGAAATTATATTATGTATGCAGTTTGTACTACTTTGTTTTATTTAATTTTCCTCTAAGCTACTAAGAGGATAATAACGTAGCGTAAAAGTTAAAATATAAGCAATATTTTCATAACACAAAATAACAGTTCATTTGACATTTTCAATATTTCACACTACACGTACAAAATGTACGGCGTTGAGTTACGCCACTCAACAAACAGTGTCTTGCACTTGGTCGGAAACTGGAGAGAGATCCAGCAGTAATTATATACGGCACAAAAAAGCGTTTAAAACAGATATTTTAAGAAAAATCACACATACGACCTAATCCGACCTATATAGTTAAAAAAAAGCCACATTAAAACCACACTATCACGAGTACAAAATGCACATAAAAAGAACAACGAAAAAAAATAATAAACTGAAAAATACAGCAAAGAAAATATACAAAACGTTTGAAAAATATTTAAGAAACACGTCGTAAAAGTTTTCCCTCTTCACTTTGAATGGGGGCGAGGCTCTCACCGCGGTGTATTTAAAAGTGTCCAAGTCTGACATTTTCTTAAGATCTCGGATAAAAGGTGGCTTGGCGCTATAAATAGAACCATATAATCGCGTTGTAATGAAAATACCTTTTCAGGTTAACTTTATTTTTTCTTTAATATGCTGTATTCCATATATATACAGGATAGGTATAGGGAACCTGGGAACCCAGTGAGTTCAGTCCCCTACTTTCCACTAAACTCTAGAGATATTGAATGTCAATTGGCGTAACTCAACGCTGCGCTTTGCGTCGTTACGAGAGCGAGAAATGAGAAAATTAAATAGTTTATTTTGAATGGTGGGAATTGGTCTCAAAATTGTCTCGTTTATAGTCCGCACGTTTATGAAAAACGGCCTTCACGTTAAGTTAGTTGAAGATTAAGTATAAATGAGAATATACATATTTGGACCGTAAGCATGATTATTTATTTTTTTAGCTTCACGCTGTATCTCGCACGAGGCAGGGTAGGCAGAGGGAAAGGGAGAACCTAGTGTTAAGACACTCCGTTCCACTTCCGTTCCCCACTTTCCGCCGAATTTGAGGCATTGCGTGTTGAGTGGCGGAACTCAACGCCGTTCTTTTGCCTTATTACCAAAGCGAAGAAATGAAACATTAAATATTTAAATTGAAAATAATAAATGTGAGGAGATAACTCTTCGACTGGGGATCGAATCCAAAACCTATCGGTTACAGTCACACGCTTGTGCCGCTGCGCCACGACAGATCTCAAAAACATGATTTTAGGTTCGATATTCACTCGAGGGAAAAAATATTTTTTTAATTATTCTCGTTTTTCTACTCTGGTAGATAAATCTAAAATATTCAACAGACAATGTCTGGAAAACTTCGCTAATCATACCTTAATTAGAGGGAAATATGATAGACGATTTTTTTTTCTGTATCTGTTATTTTTTTTCTGTATTCTATTCTTTGCTGTGTTGCAATATGTAGGAAAGGCGTAAAGGTATGAAAAAATATGGTACCTAATATGATATTTTTAACTATATGTATATATGCACGTTTATCATTTAAGCTGTTGTTATTATCAAAACTAATGTAAAGCTTACAGAGACCTATTGTGGCGCGGGAGCACAAAAGTGCCAGGTTGTGGGTTCGATCTCCACTCGGGAAATGAAATATTTTTAATTTAAATATTTAATGTTTTCATTTCTTCGGTCTGGTAACAAGGCAAAGCGGATCTTGAGTTCCGTCACTCAACATGCCATGCCTCAAATTCGGAGAAAAGTGGGAACGAAATGGAGTGCCTTAACACTAATTTCCCTCTGTCTACACTGCCATGAGCGAGAATATAGCGAGAAGCTGAATTAAAAAGTTTACTAAAAACTAGTGCATCGAACTTGTGACCCATTCCATGTGTATTGTATAGCAATACAATGCAATAAAAGATATATATATATATATATATATATATATATATATATATATATATATATATATATATATATATATATATATATATATATATATATATATATATATAT
>DWMZ01004124.1:0-12020 GCA_018249855.1 Eueides tales michaeli
TTTCGACGAAATAACTAGTTAGAAAAAATACATTTTCTAACAAAAGTTTCGAAATCACCAAATATAGTCTAAGCTATTTTATAGAATCGATATTGAACCGGCGCCTCTCGGACTATAGTGGGCTCGCGATGTTATTATCTATGCGGATTATTCGAAATTTCTTCGCTCCGGTAACAAGATAAATCGCGGCGTTGTTATCCGCCTAATTTAGAGGAAAGTGGGGAACGGAACAGAGTGTCTTAATAGTTATGCTATGTTCCCATGTTTCCACTTTGTGAAACTGAAAGATATATATTATTATATTATAAAAAAGACATAATGGACCTAGTTAATCAATTTATATTTTTAAGTCAAATTCAATTTTTGATCAAATTTTATGTGTTTTCTACGTAAGCTTCAGATTTCAGCTGAACGTGTCGTGAAATACCAATTGAAAACATTTGCTATCAAAAATAAATTCTTTCAAAATATTTTTGCTCACCGCTAGTAAGTTTCAGACTTGAATTTGCTAGAAAATGAAATTGTCTTATATACATATTTTCTTTATCTACGAATATATTTCTTGATAAGTTTTTGTACTTGACTTAAAAAGTTAAATACAGGTGACATATTGGTTATTAAAATATCATTATATATAAATAACACATTTACAATGAGGCCTGTCGTGGCGCAGCGGCATAAGCATGTGATTGTAACCGACAGATTGTGGGTTCGATCCCCACTCAAGCAAATGAGATATTTAATATTTTCAATTTAAATATTTAATGTTTTTATTTCTTCGCTCTGGTAACAAGGCAAAACGCGGCGTTGTATTCCACCATTCAACACGCAATGCCTGAAATTCGGCGTAAAGTGAGGAACGAATGTGGAACGGAGTGTCTTAACACTAGGTCCGCAAGTTCCCGCTGCCTACCCTGCCTTGTGCATGAAAAAAAACATTTTACCATAAAAAATCAACTCTGTACATTAATACATAGTAAATATTATTTATCATATGTTTGAAGAGAAAAATACCCTTAACTATACAGTGTTATACACATTTAAGTACTCAACAATATAATAACATATTAAACAAGAATGCTACATTAGTCTGACGTATCTTGAACGCTGCATAATGTGCACGAAGCCTTATGAGATTAAGTATTATCTGCGAACATGCAGTAATCTAAAGACGCACTTATGGTTTATGTAACTATACCTGCTACTAATTGTTCACTAACAATGAACAGATCTCTGTATAAAGAATACGTAATAATTTACAGCTTACGCAATGGAAAACTATTTAAGAAAATATAAATGTATATTTTTTTATAAATTTCCACTTATATCTTAGTCAAATTTGGCGGAAAGTAGGTAACGGAAGTGAAACGGAGTGTTTTAACACTAGGTTCCCAAGTTCCCTCTGCCATATGTGGGACACAGCTGAGAAGATGAAAAAAATCTAAGTTACATATAAATATAAACCAAAATAAATATAATTTATTTCTTACTTAGATACCGTACATATCTTTATAATAATTCTTGAGATCAGCGATCCACCGCACTCTCCTTATGTATATAATAATTTGTACAATTTCAAAGTATAAATTAAAATGTTTTCTTAATAAAAATTCGCTAAAATGTTTTGTATTGAGTGACCTATATTGGTATCGTTGTACGGGATAAAGGTGGGGTAACAATAGCGATAACCTTTGTGGTTCCGTCAAGGCCGTGCTCGCTGCGCCTATCACTATTTGAAGCTATTTCTTTAGAAAGCCATCAATATCGGTCTATACTAAAACATACGTATGTATGTACATATATTAAACTTAAAGTACACTAGTACATGTCTTAAAGTACATTATTTTATTCTAATATCATTATCACTTTTAAGTCAGTATCTATACATTGAAAACTAAAATATCAGCTAAATTAATAAAAATGTTGTATATGTATTTGTCGCAGTTTTGTCGAAATTAATATTTTAAATTGATGTAACTTATTATTTTTTAACAGATTTAACAATAACAAGCACAGACTAAATATTGAATTAAGGCCAAATATTGTTGCTAAAATATAATAGCGAAAACTGCATTTAAATTTGAATAATTGTTACTTAATCTAATGTCTTAATAATTGTTACAATCGCACAGACAAACAGATAAATAGACAAAAAAAATTAAAATCCCTAGTTTGGGGCCTGTTACCTTATTAAACGTCCACTATAACTTTATTTTTAATAGACAGTGATCGGTTACAGATTTATTATAAGTACAGATGTAACTAAAAAGCAGGCCGTAGATAGGCGTCTATATATTTTTTTGGCTTCACAGGTCATCTAGTGTTAATACAATATGTTTTTTTATTTTAACATGGTTCAAATAATATTCCACCTCTTTCTTTCGTTCTATTTTTTATATGTTTTCAAAGAAGTATTATAGTATATTCTTAGTATTCTGGCTGATTTTAAGATCTTTAATTTTTATCAGAGTTGGAAAAAAAAATAAGTATATTTTCACTTGAAGGGGTTGTGGGCTAGTACAATTGCCTTAAACTGTCATATTGACAAGTACAGTGTATGTAATTAGTTCTCAACGATAGAATACTCAATTTCAAATACATATTACACTAGCTGACCCAGCAAACGTTGTTTTGCCATAAAAAGGGAAATATGTTTAGTTTGTTTAACCCTTATCACTTAGGGGTTTGAAAAATAGATAGTAGTCGTATTCATTCAAATCGAATGATGTTAAGGGCAATATTGTTTTAAATTAAATACTTGTGCACGAATAAGAAATTTGTATAAGAATTCTTTATAAAAACACCATCGCAAGTAATGCATTAATTTAGAACAAATTTAATTTAAAAAACCTTACCTTAAAAGGTGAGGATATATGCTGTTGCGGGCTTTTTTTTAGAACTTCTAAAGGAGAACAATTCTGTCATACATGATTTTTGCGAAACTTTAACCGTTTACACGACGCACGCAGCGAAACTCTCCAAGCGAAAAAATCCCGCGATTTTGAGACATTCTTACTTGGTGCTCCGGTTCTATTGGCTTTAGTGTGATGATATATAGCCTTATATAGTCTCCTTCGATAAATAGGCTATCTAACACTGAAAAAGTTTTTCAAATCGGACGCGATTAGCCCGTTAAAGCGAACAAACAAACAAACTCTTCATCTTTATAATATTAGTATTACATAAATATGAAATTATCTACCGTGAGATCAGGCCAGGGGTACAAGTTTGTGACTGAAAGCGCGACAAATTAAATGTTCGATCGAGCCTGTTGTTGCATAGCGTAAAATATTGAATATTTTTATTTCTCCGAGTGTCTTAAGACTAGGCTAAAGTTCTCTTTGCCTACCCAGCAGACATAAGTTGTACAACATATTACTAAAATAGAGAATTTGAGACCTGTAGTGGCGCAGCGGCACAAGCGTGTGACTGTAAACGACAGGTTGTGGATTCTATCTACGCTCGAGCAAATAAAATATTTAAAATAATAAATTTAAAAACGTATAAAAATTGAGTGTGGTAATAATAACACTTTAAAAACTAGCAAAAATAAAATATTTAATATTTTCAAATAAAACATTTAATGTTTTCTTTTATTTGCTCTGGTAACAAGGTAAAGCTCGGAGTTGAGTTCCATTAATGACCGCGCAATGTCTCGAATTCGACGGAAAGTGAAACGGAGAGTCGTAACATTAGGTTTCCAAGTTCTCTCTGCCTACCCTGCCATATACGAAATACAGTCTGAAGCTGAAAAAAAAAGTTATATATTATGAGATATTTAAGCGGTATAGAGTTCCACAAGTCAACACTCAAGATCTCGAAAATTACCCGGTGCGTGAGCAACGGATAACCACAGTAGGTTCCCTATACTTACCTAATGATGCGGGCACTACTGGAAGTTGCAAATACTATATTAAAATTAAACATTAAATGCGTATTTTAATATGAATACGACTTGAAGGTTATCATTAGTATTGTGAAATGCTTACATCTCCAAGTCACTATCTTGTCAACCTTTGGTAGCATATGACGATTTATCTTGAACTTATCGAATAATAACAAAACATTTCTGTTCAAATATTATAAACATAAATATAACCTATCGATTGTCTATCATCGATATCATTGTGGTGCAGCCGGATGGCGTCTGACTTTAAGTCTGATTAGGGTTGCCATTGTCTAAAATAAAACAGCCTTATTTTGTACTGTATTAGTTCGTTTTTCAGCTTCTTTTCTACGACATTCAGTCCTAAAAGCCAGAAGTACGTTATTATGGACATCATTTTAACTCACAATAAAATATATATATAATAAAATTACAGATTCTTCTGTCTGTAGACAATATAAATAGGTATGTGTAATTATTTCGGTTTGCTAATTATAGCGTTAACTTTTTGAATATTGATCTAGCATAATAATATTCTCCCTATTTCAGAATAAAAAATCATTCTATGTCAACCGTTTCGATGAGAAATTAATTAAAAAGCTTACTGTAGTATAACTGTAAAAGTTTTTAGACAAGAACAGACACTGTGCCCCGCCTATCAATCTTAACGCATATTGTGAAGTATTACGTTGTATGGGATGTAACACACTACGTGCACTGTGGTAAGTTAAAAAGTAAAGACCGGATAAACCCAAAAAAGTCAGTTAAATAGCAACCCTAAGCGCATAGTTCAATTCCTACTCAGGAACTTATATTTCGTTTTCTTGAAAGATACGCAAAAGTTCAAGACTCTTCGGAAGAAAAGTGGATAATGGAGTGACATGCCGATAGGTTATGCTCACAAATATTTATGTATGACATTTTTGTATGGGTCATAGTGAACAAGCTAATATATACATAACTATTATAAAAACGTGTGCCAAGTTTGCCATGGCGAACTTGTGCAAGGGCTATCTATGAAAACGGCAAAAAATCATGTTCGTTGTATGTGATATTTATTATATGTCTCCAAATATTTATTTTATTATGTATATTTGTATTTTTTGATATGGTAAATAAAAATATATATATTTTCTTTTTTGGCTTCACGCTGTAACCAGGAACCTAGTGTTAAGACACTCCACTTCCAATTTCGTTCCCCACTTTCTGCCGAATTTGAGGCATTGCGTTTTGAGTGACGGAACTCACCTCCGCACTTATTACCTGAGCGAAGAAATGAACCATTAATTATTTAAATTGAAAATATTAAATATTTTATTTCCTCGACTGGGTATCGAACCCAGAACCTGTCGGTTACAGCCACACGCTTGTGCCGCTGCGTCACAACAGGCCTCAAACATAGAAATATATCTTCATGAAATTTTAGTCTAGCTATCAGGGTTCAAAAGATGCGGCCTGGTGCGGACAAGGGAGTCTTAGTAATATCTTGGTCTCGTTTTACCTTTTAGGCAGGAAAACTTAAAAACAAGCAAGATCAAATATTCAAACGCTTTATATGTGAAATATTAAACATTGAGTTATTGATTTAAAATAGACCTCATAATATTTGATGTAAGTACCCATAGCTTTAAAATTGTACTTTGCTTAACTGTCTTCATTCTATACTCAAAAAGGTTTGAGATTTATAGTACCTCGTAAAGTTAAAATTAAGCGACAAATAGTTAAATTAAGAGTTTCTAATAAAATTAAATTATAAAAATTTGTTTTTTTTTTCTTGGAGTATCTTTGCTATTTAGAAACGCAAAATAGGTATAAATATCCTAGTTGTCCGTCTAGACCAAGCGTGACAATTTTTCGTACTGACGTCCATCGTATATAAGATGGTATCAAATCAAAATTATTTAATCAAGAGGGTTTTGAATCCAACTTATAATAAAACCACGAAATAAAAATAAAAATTGTATGTCTAAAAATTAAATTATATGTGGAACCTGGCACCTTTGTCACAATTATAGGATATATATCTACGTTCAAATGACCACAAGTTATTATATTATTATTATAATCATGTATATCTTTCCGAACGTGATTTATTTACATATATAGATATATTATCAGCATGCACGCGCCACTGCGTAATGGCAATGGGAAAACCTTATATACAAATATGTAAATCTTACAAGGAATTTAAATTATTATGTTTATAAACATCAACTTATCTTAGGTAAATTAAAAAGTAATGACTCGCTCGCGGCTTCGCCTGCTTAAGCTATTCAATTAATCAGTGAGTGTTGTAATATATTATGTATATATGTCTACATTACACTTATTTATAATAATTTGTAGGGTAAAAATTATTAAAACCTAGTGATTATATTGCTGTAATTTGCATAAGGTTTTTTAATTATTTAGAAATTAAAACAAAGTATGTTGTCATAAGTAATGTTACATGGAGCATTACTATCTATGTCTAAACAGTTCAGTTTAGTTATTTTACATATAAATATTTTTTATTAATAAGTTTTATAATATAGATCGTAGAAGCCTGTCGCGGCGCAGTGACACAAAAGTGCGACTGTAAAACGCGACAGCTTGTGGTGTTCGATCCTCACTCGAGGAAATTGAATATTTAATATTTTCATTTCTTCAGTCTGGTAGTACAAGGCAAAAGCGCGAAGTTGAATACATCCACTTAACACGCAATGCCTCAAATGCAACGGAAAGTGGGGAACGGACTGTCTTAAAATTAAGTTCCCAACTTTCCTTTATCTACCCTGCCATGTGCGGGATACAGCATGAAGCTAAAATAAAATTTAATACTCCACCTAGGTGTTTTGTTCCTTACAGGGGTTCGCCATAGCGACAAATTTTATTTTGTAATATTCGTCAGTATGAATTATTAAAATGAGCAACTACGTAAACCGGTTTAATGATTATATGACTGACCTTGGTAAGGATTCATTTATATCCTCATATATGATCAATTCTTGTGCATTCTTGGTTTAGAGAATTAATTCGGTAATTATAAATTTATTTTAACATAATTATTGTAATCCAACATCGACATTTCGTGACCTTTTAAAATTATCAATATACATATAGTTAATAAAATATTTTTTTAAATAATATATTTTACTTTATTATGTTATCGGCGAAAAAAAATTTCAAAACCATTCTGTGTACAATATGTATTAATCTTTTTTATACAATATATATTTTATCATTGTTTGATTTAATCATATAATTACTATGATGCAATAATGTGATGTCATATAAATAGAGGAGACCTCAAGTGGACTTCTATTCTAGTTTCGTGTACATCGAATGTAAATAAGATCACATACATATTACAAAACGTAAGGATCGCAGAACATATCTAGAAACAAAATGGAAATACATTATGAAAGTAAAATATAGTGAATGATAATATCATAATATTTTTTTTAACTTTGTGCTGCGCACATATCAGAATAGATAAAGGGAACCTAGGAGCCTAGTGTTAAGACACTCCATTATCATTAAAAGGTTTCCGTTTCCCACGTTCCGCTGAATTCTCGAGGCATTGCGTGATTTGGGACGGTACTCAGTGCTGTATAAATGGTATAATAAAATAGATCTAAATAAATGATTCAGCATCTGATCTCTGTAGGTTTTCATATATGTATGAATAATTTAAAGTTTTTTAATAAAAACAAAAATTATTTTTTTCAGCTTCATGCTAAAGTAGGCAATGAGAATTTGAAAACTTAGTGTTGCCACTTTCCGCCTAATTTAAGGCATTACTTGTTGAGTGACGGAACTCAACGCCACGCTTGTCCTTTTTACCAGAACAAAGAAATTAAAATATCAAATATTTCAATTGAGAATATACAATATTTCATTTCTTTAAATGGAGATCGAGTCTACAACCTGTCGTTTACAGTCACACATTCATTGTGCCCCTGCGGTATGATAGGCCACAAAATATAAATATAATATATTTGGTAAAATTAATGAAATTAGGCATAGGCTATTGATAAGTTATTATCACGTTGCAAAAGAATATTTGATTGATGGATAAAAAATAGAACACTTAGCTCCAGTTCCATAGATTACGAATAAAGCTTCAGATAATAATCTGACAATTAATTCTCACAGGCAGAGGCTGTTTATATTTTTTCCCCTCTTTCACCATCAAATTCCCTTACAACTAATCTGGTTGACGAAAATGACCCACATAATAGGTGATGAGACATCAACAACACGAAATAGATTATGGTTATCTGTCAGATAAGGCTATCCGGTACTATATCAGCCAGTGGTGAAACCGGCCTTAACTGAAACATCATATGATAATAATATTAGGTCACAAAAAAGTCTTTGTATTAAGGAATGCCGACATTAAGAGTGTTATTTTTAAAGAATTATTCTAAACTTACTTATAAATATTTTTAAGATTAACGATATATATCTCACACAGCAGGATAATGAATAGAAAACTGGCAACCTAGTGTTAAGTCACTCTGTTCCTATAAAGACACTTTTGTTCCTCACCTTATGGCTATATTAGTATTTAGTTATCTATTTATACAATATTTTTAATATGTATGTTTAAAACCAAAAAAGACCTCGGGCGACCTTGTTACACTAAGTCGAAAGTGTAAAATTCACATGCATATGTACAAAATATAAGGACAATGAATGAATATACCATATATACGAGTACCTGTATTCCTATTAAAACATTTCCGAATTCTTGAGGAATTGCGTGTTGTCTTGCGGAACTCAATACGCATAAATGGTATTTCAAAATATATTTAAATATTTTTTTAAGCATTCAATCATTGCGGCTTATTAAATACTGCATATATGATTTAGTGTTTTGCTTAAAATAAAACATGATAGTAAAAAATACAGTATATATTATAACAATTAAGATACCAGGAGTTACAAAAATATGTATAACTAGCGACTCGCTTGCAGCTTAGCTACTTTGAATTAGGTACATTATTTTATTTAGTAACTTCAAATATGCAATCTTCCTTTAAAATGTATTAAAATAAATAATCAAGAATCCCATCGCTGTGGTTTTTAAAATACTGCATTTTCCTTAAAATACAACTTAATAGTAAAAAATATATACGACCCGCTTGCAGCTTCGCCCATATGAATTACAAAAAAATGCTATGAAATGAAATTTATAAATAAAATTATTTTATTTACTAATTTCAAATCTTTAATCTTTTGTGTTCAACATTATCACTTTTAAGATTAAAATAAAACAATTAGTGTTTGTTTTGTTTCTAAAAGTAATTTTGAATATCTGGTTTGCCGTTTTTGAGATTAGCGCGTACAAACGCACAGACAATAACAAATATGCCACAATTTGGGGCAAAAATTTGAAAAAGTCCTATAGTAGATTTATTTTATTAATGAATCTCCTATAGGACTTTTTCTTATATTTTCCATATGCAGGCAAGGATATTTATAAGTATGCATAAAAGATATGTTAGAGTTGAAAAATCATAGGTCCCGTGTCTTGTCTTGTCGTATTTCAACTTTGAGAATATGATTAAGCTTTATAACTTTTACTTATTTACGACTACCCCTCGTATCACTATCTTTATCAAGATCACTCACTGACATTGTACTGAATTTCGTTACTAGAATTGCTGCAAGTCTCAAATTATAGATATTGATTTTTTTAGGACGTAAGTGCTTGCTATGTCTTTTAAATGGAAATATTATTGTAACACGAAGGTAATTCTGATTAGTAAATAAACAATCGTGAAAATCAAGCAGGCGGTAACTAGTTAGTTAATATATTTTATACTTCAGTTGTTTCTATACATTTAATGCAGGCTGGAGGTGGTCAAAAAAGAAGGTTACGGGTGGCCCTAAACTGCAGAGCTCGTAAAAGTTACATAGCTCTAAAGCTCAGTCCAGTTGGAGAGCAAAGCTACAAAAATATTCAAGTCTAATTGGGATACAGTATGGATAGAATACAGATTGCGCTAGTTTATTACTTGATCATTTTTTTCTCTTGCATTTTTTTCGTTTTCGTAATATTTTAACAAATTTAAGAATAAATACATAGAAATACAGTGTATTTCGTTTAATTCTCTCCATATTTCGCGCTGTATACCGTATAAGGCAGAGTAGGCAGAGAGAACCTAGTATTAAGATGCCTGTTAACCGCTTTCCAACGAATTCTTGAGGCATTTCGTGTTGAATGACGGAACTCAACCTGCTCTTTGCCATAGTGAGGAACTGAATATATTAAATACTGAATCAAATATTTAATATATGTACTTAATACTTGGAAGAATACCTCCACGTATAAACCCAAACTACAATCGTCAAGTTTATAGCCACACGAGGGTACCACTGCGCTACAACGAGGCAGTATACAATCATTTAATCTGAAATAATTTAAACATTTCCGGAAATAATTTAAACATTTCAGGTTCACCATTTATATAGCGACTAGCAGGTTAGCGATTAAAAGAAGTATTTAGAATTTCAATTCGCCTTTTTGCCGAAATTCAAAGTTTCTTAACAAGCAAAACTCAAAGCATAAGAACAGTACAAGTAATTTATTACCGCCAGTGAGGATCGACAGGACCATAGCAATTACAGGCAGTGTTGCACTACTACACCACGGTGGTCTGATTATAATCAAAATGTTATATTTAATTAAATATTAATAATATATTTTTTCTGAATATAAAATTTTTCGACGAGTAATTTGCATCTGACCCCAAATGACGCAAGTGAACTATGATATTGAAACGATTTATAAACATGATAAATTTATATACAAGATATATTTATCTACCAAATAAGGAAAAAAACGTTTCATTTGCAAATAATAAAAAAATATGTCCTGTAAGTTTTTGAACTATTTTTATAAACGTATATAACGTTTATAAAAATAGTTCAAAAAGTAAAAAAAAAAATTTGGCCGTGAATAACATTTTAGCGCACTTGGGATCGATGAGGTCTTTAGATTTAGGTTGGATTCCACCACACAGAACGCAATGTGTTAGAAACCCTACTTTGTGTGAAATATATACATAAAGTATAAAAAAAATATGCTTCTTTATAAGCTTCACGCTCATACACTCCGTTTCGTTCCCCACTTTCCACCAAATTTGAGACGTTGCGTCAATATTTTTTTCATAATATTAAATATTTTATTTCTTCTGGTGGGCACCGAACGTACAACCTGTCGCGTTTACAGTCACACGCTTGTGTCCCTGCGCCACTATATATATTACCTCACGAATAATAAGCTTCTAAAATTGTATTTCTATAGAAGTCAACTATATACTATTCTTACATTAAATAAAAAACCTTTCTAAGAAATTTTCGTAACAATATACAAATTGAATAAAGCTCCCAAAAACAGATCGTAGTAAACAGATACATTACTCACAGACTTGTTACTCTTCTGTGATATAAGATTGGTTCGGTTTTATTTTGACTTATACTAAGTGTTATATATTGTTGTAGTAAATCAGAGTGGAGCTTGTTAAATGTTTTTTGATTACCTGTAATTGATACGTTTGTGTATTTAATTTTAAAAATAAACAAAATTCTTTATAAGAAATAAATAAAAGTTCCATAATATGTACTTTACATAATAATACATTAACGCTTTATTTATTTTTGCTTTTCTTAATTTCTAACCTCTTTAATTTTTTTTAAGCAATTTAAAATACATTCAAAATGTTTTAATATACTTATAATAAAATGAAATAAGAGATATTTTGATTATTCAAATATGAGCACTTAAAAAAATCAAAGATAATACAAGAAAATTCAATTTACTATTTCCATCGCCTAGCCATCTCTTAACATTATATTTATTCTTTATTTAGCTGTTTAAAAATACAACATAACTTAAAAATATGCCACATCATTTAGTAATATTTTTAATTAGCTCGGAGAAATTGTTGAAATAATTCAGTTTTCATGGTGGTAAATTGCTTGCATCAATTTTTTTTAGTTTTTTTAGATTTAATCCTTCATAAATACTAGACACAGTATAATTATTTAAAAACAGCTGAAGACGGGCGGCATCGTATACACTATAAACATTATAAATATCGCAGATAAATTTTTGTATTTGATTGAAAATATCTTGTAGTAT
>DWMZ01004125.1:0-12019 GCA_018249855.1 Eueides tales michaeli
TTTATTGTATTGCTTGTGTTTCAGGCGGGTCCAGAAGTAGTGACCCATGCAGAGGTCAATCATCATCCTACGGAGGATTCGCCTCTGCCTCTTCAGACGACGACACCGTTGGTAAGTTTTTATCATATAATATCAATTCATAGTCAAAATTTCTGTTTATTTTTTTACACACGGACTTTACATACTTAAACTTAAAATAAAAGAGATTAGTACGTATGATCCTAAATATATATTACATAATTTTATGTTGGTGTTATAAGGAGTGTAGTACACTCTCGAATAGGAGCAAAATCAGTTGATATAAAGGGACTTTTTCTTATCGTTTTAGGGAGTAGTTTTTATATTATAATAGTAATAACAAAATTTTTGTTTTTTATCAGACATCTCCGGAGAGTACGTGGATAATGGCTACGGAGGGCAGTGGACGCGCGCGCGCTCCCACTCCGCCGCCTCGTGGGCGCCTCCCGCCAGGTCAGAGCGCGCACGCGCACACCACCACACACACGCACACGTACACGCACACGCACACGCGCCCGCCCACGCCTGCCCGCACGCGCGCCGCCGACTCCCCGCCCCCTAGCGTCTACCCGGACTTCGTGCTGCCCAAGCACTCGTCCAGCTTCAACAAGTCTTCCGAGCGCCTCGAGTACGAGCTCTCGCAGACCAACATCTACTCCGCCTGCCCCTCCACGCGCTCCTCGCGCAGCGCCGGCTCCATCGTGCTGGACGACGTGGAGGGCGAGGGCGAGGAGGAGCGCACCCCGCTGCCGCCCGCCGGCGCGCCGTGGCGGCGCAGCGCCAGCTGCCGCAACCTGCGCGAGTTCAGCTTCGACGAGGCGGGGCGCGCCACGCGACGCTCCATGCTGGCCTCGCTGGACGCGTACGGCGCGCGCCGCGTGGACTCGCCCATCACGCGGTACGACGACGCGCGCACGCTGGCCTTCGTGCTGGGGCCGGGCGCGCTGGACGCGCAGCGCCGCGCCGGCCGCGCCTACTCGGCCAGCTTCCCGGGCGCGGGCGGCGCGGCGGCGGCGGGCGGGCCGGCGCGCGGCCGCACGGGCTCGCAGGACGACCTGTCGCACGACAGCTACGAGCTGCTCGAGCGGTCGGACGACGAGTCGGAGCGGCGGTACGAGCGCGCGCGGCCGCGCTCGTGCTCGCTGGACTCGGGCAACGACCTGCCGTCGGACGACGACCGCTCGCTGTCGGACGCGGAGGACGGCGCCGGGCGGGTCGCGCGCGCGCTCCGCTACAAGAGCGACGACGACCTGCCGCTCGACCCGTTCCTCGTGGACGACCCGAGGATCCTCCCGCGCGAGAAGCTGTCGGTTCGCTCCGATGGTAATTTCTATAAGGAAATAAAACGTGCTCTCGGTTCGCGTACGTCTAGTCAGGAATCGAAAAGCGACATTTACGATTCGAAGTTGTCTAAGAGCAGCGCTGAATCTAGTAAAAAATCGCGTGACAGCGTATATCACACCGATAGCAAAAAATCTCGCGAGACGTTAAAAAGCAAAAGTTCAGATAGGTCCGGTTCTAGAACGTCCAGTCAAGATTCTAAATCTGATTATTATGATTGTAAAAAGAATCTATATGAGCCCGATGATTTAAGCTTGAGACGTCGTAGCGTTACGAGCATTCAAAATGCTTACATAGATCCTTTCGAACCTATATCGCCGTCTTCGAGTCCAGATTCTGGTAAAGATTTTTACGACACTCAATCAACATTTATCAGTATGGAAAAACCGGAATACCGCGAAAAGACACTTTTCGATAAGTCACACGAAGATCTGATAGCTAATTTAATAACATCTCCAAATTATTATCATATTCCAACCCCTTACTCCACTTTCCCCAGCAATAATAAACATAAAGATATGCCCCCAATGCATTCTGCTAGCTTACAAAATGTCGAATTAGATCAGTACGCACAATACTCTGACTCAAGTCCGGTTAAAAAATCTGATGAGTTGTCAACCGAGGAGGAAGACATGCAGCCGCGCACTACGCATATTTGGCCCGAAAAAATTGCAGGCCTTGAAACTGAAATCGATAATAACAGATCATCTAAAATAAATAACTATCAGCGACGTCGTTCATCAGAAACAGTGTTCAGTTTCGACAAAGATAAAATTGAATCTCTAACTCGATCCATCAGTAAAGAAAACGCACCGTCGCAGCTAGTTAAAGAATCCTCTAACGAATCTGATGTCAATGTTCGCATATTGCCAGCTATGGATAGTATTGAGTATGCCAAAAATAGAGCCAAAGCTGCTATGCAAGCGGGAACCCCTTCTGTTCTTCAATCAGACTTTGATAAGTCTATGCGTGGTAAAGTTCATACACACATTGTTAGAAAAGAGAGCCTTAAAGAGGAACTAATGGCTAAAACACATTTTGACGAATATAATCCAAAGCTTATACTTGACACCAGTTCCAGTAGTCGTCTTGCTGATACTGCTGTTCCGTATATCCACCCTACTGTGGAGAGAACAAAGAGTGATCCTAACAGTTTGGCCAATAGACCTCGCTTTAGTAGCGTCAATTCAAGGAGACACGTGCTAATGCACCAAAAATCTATTGACTTGACGCCAGCAGAATCCAGTGATGAGGACTATATATTCCGCCAGATACCGAGTGCACCGCCGATCGCAACAAAACGATCTCATTTTGAGTTGCCTGCCAGGCATACTGATGTCGTGCGACCGTCATTTGATTTGCCACAAAATTACTTTAAAGAGTTTGACGCTTTCAAAGCTGGCTTTAATGAAAACAAAAAAGTTATAGAAGACAGTTATGACATTCCCTATGTTCTTCATAAACGACATATAATGAATGGTACGGCTCCCTCTCCTCTTGATGATAAAAGACCACCGCCAGATATTATTACTTTGCCTCCGCAAAATGGGCGTCATATAGTAAACGCTCATACTAGATGTAAATATCATGATCATCCTAAGTCACCACGTTCACCAAAGTCACCAAAATCACCTAAATCTCCCAAATCACCTAAGTCGCCTAAATCACCGAAATCTCCTAAATCGCCAAAGTCGCCGAAATCGCCAAGGAACAGTATTCAAAGTGATCACGTCTCTAAATTTCTTGAAGTTGAAAATCGTGATTTCCTATTTACTCAAAACATTGATCTATCAAAAGTAGATCCTGTTACTTTAGAAGTTGACAAAAGCGGACAATTGCAGCACTTACCAAGTCCAAAGAGAGATATCACTAAGTCTTTAGATTCTGCTCTGCTAGAAACGCTGAATTCTAAATTGAGTCAAATTGAAAGCGATTCAGCTACAAGTTCAAAGACTGACAGCATGAGGCAAGAACCTGCTTATCCCCATGATATTAAGTTTGCAATTAATGGGCGAAATGTTCAGCAACCACCGATTTGTAAAGATCCGAAACCCCTCACTGCAGCTGAGAAACTACGTGCAGATATTAAATCAAAATCTGAAAAAATACCATCTAAAAGAACTTCCAAGGGACGAGGGACTGGTAAAAAAGGAGTTGGAGGTAAAGTTAAAACTAAAAATAATAATAAAATTCGCATTACCTCATTCTCTTCAGATGATGAGAGTGTTGATTCTGATGATGTATTTGGGACTACAGAAGCGGCACCAAAATTAGAATTTTCACCACCTCAGTCACGTAAAGATTTGGAACCTATTTTACAACTAGAGTATGATAAAATTACTTCTGGTGCGTGGCATAGAGGTCAAACCATGAGTTCCACAGAAATAGAAGGTTCTCCACCTCAATGTCGGAAGTTGGCTGAATTAGAAGCAAAATATAATCCACAAGTATTAGAAAGTGTTAGTGGAACCGCCACAGAATTACGTCGTATTTCAGAACGATCTATTTCAATTCCAAGCTCTGAAGACGACGTAGTTGCTAAAGCACCTGAAATTAAACAAGTGAGCAAAGAAAGTTCTACTTGGGAATATAATGAAAATATACCATCACCGATTTTGGAAAACACCGAATTTTTGAAATGCGATGATGAACATCTCGTTGATATGGAAATTCAAAAAGTGACTGGTACACCTTCAGAAGAAAGGAATGATGTACAAGTGGATAAAAAAGACTTAACTAAACTTGATGTTAAAAAGAGTTTACGTGATGAATTAATTTCACCTATGCTTCGTAAGACTGGCGGCACTCCAATACTTTTTGCACACGCAAGATTGAACCTTTCGGAAGGATCTGTTTTTTCATTGCAACGGCAAAAAGCTACCCAAGAATCACCAACTGCCAGTCGTAGAGCTAAAAGTTTAGATACACCTGTTATTCAGTTGCATAGATTGCCACCAATGAATGCCTTTTCTTCAAAGGACGATACTGTAGAGGATGCTAATGAGGAAGGAGATGTTTTGGAAGAGAAACCACTTATTGATGATAAATTATCGAAAACTACTTCCAGTAAAAAAGACACCATTGATAAAATTGATGAAGTAGAAGAAGAACATGCTGGAGATTTACCAAAGTCTGCTGTCATTGATAACGAAGAAATGAAATTATTAGAAGAATTAGTAGAACAACGTAGACCGCGATCATTCAAACGACAGTACGATCTTAATAAGATAATGACGAAAGCTAAATCTCCGTCAAGATCACCGTTAAATAGATCACCAATATCGCGATCACCATTGTCGAAATCTCCTTCGAGATCACCAACTTCTTCTTTAAATTCACCGAGAGGAAGCATTCGAAAATTATCAGATTTAAGTGAAGATCAAATTGTACCAGATATTGAAAGAATAAAACGAAAGGAAAAGAAAAAATTGACTCTGAAACCAAAACCTGATGATAAGCAAAAAATTACTAGTAAATTAAATAAAGGAGGATCATTAGACACTAATGCTACGAAAGTGAGAGCACTTCAAACTCAAAAATCTTTACCTTCGTCTCTAAAAGAACGACCAGATTTCTTAACCGTGCCACCTTTAGATATTGCAAGAGCAAAAAGTCAGGAGTTGGATCAAGCAGATAAAAGAATCGCTAAGGAAAAATCTAAATCGTTAGAAAAAATGGACGTAAAACGTGGAGGTAGCAAAGAAAGAACCAAGTCTCAAGAAGACAGTGACACAGAAATTGCAAAACGCAAGGAAAAACAACAAATGTTATTTGAAGCAGCGTTAAAACAAACAAAAACATTAATTAGCCCCGTTAAAGATACTATGCCACCGTTCCCACCTCCAGAAGATAAGATTCTGGTAAAGACTGAAGGTGACAAAATTATTATAGAAACAAAGATAAACAGTAAAGCCGAAGATCATGTGTTTATAGCGAAATCCCCTAAAAAGCTCGATAATAAACTTGCCGGTAAGCTCAGCAGAAGCTTTGAGGACCAAAAGACCACTAAAACAAATAATAAAATTAATAAGAGTATGGATGATAAGTCTCAGTCATTAGAAGACAAATTTGATGAATTGGCTAGTTTACAAAAATCACCAAAAACGCTTTCCAAAAAACAAGAAATAAAGCAACAAATAGAGGGTAAAGTGGTTTATCAAAAAGTTCATCCAAGTGTTAAATCAAAAAGTCTTGAAAGAAATGTGGATCCTCATTTTGAAGTTAAAATGAAGTCAAAGAGCTTGGATAGGAATTACGTGACTCCATTATCAAATATTCAAGAACCCGTGGCGGATAAACACTTTAAGCAAGAAGTTGTTACTGTTGACGTACATCCCACTGGTAAAGATGACATAGATAAAATTGTACATGAACCAGAACCAAAAGAATCTTCACCTTCTAATAGTTATAAAGAGAAGACAGAAGATGATTCTTCCATAGAGTGGATAACTAGCTCGCAACATACTGTGATAGAAAATGATACGCAGACAGTTATAATGGAGCGAAGAAAAATAGAAATTTATAACAAACAACGGCTATCTGAGCTTCATGAAAGTAAAAGTATTCAAGATATACAAAACTTTAATGAAGATAAAAAACCAGCAATAACGAGGTTGACTAGTGAAGAAGAATCTATTACTGAAGTAAGTGAACTCAAAATGTCAGATGAAAGTAACATGCTGGGCCTTAGTATTCCGTTCATAGATGCAGATAGTTCTTCAGATCAAGACCAGGTGTCTAAAAAAGAGAAATTAACTAAGTTACACCTTGGTAAAAGTGATGATACTGGTTCAGGAATAACAGGAGATTACGATGATTTGACTGTAGATACGGAACTGCCACTTTCAGATAGTTGTATTGGAAGGAAAGCTTTGGAGGCTCAAAGTACATTTGAGGAATCATCTGCAAGTTTAGTCGAATTTTTAAAAAATGAAAGTATGTCTCAATTAGTCTTAGATGATATTGAAGCTGAAACAAAAATTAAAGATTTCAAGAAACCAACAGACTTACCATTAAGGTTTAAGAACAAAAATAAAATAATTGTTACGCCTCCTCAAGAAAATAGTCCGACAATCGAAAATATTCCTTTTATTGATAATAATGTTTCAAAATCAATACATAAATCGGAATCTTGCGATCAGACTGGTAGTTCAGGTAGTGCAAATGACATATCTCCAACGGAACAGAAAAATGATCAAAAAATACTGCTTTCTGCAAAATCAAGACGAGGTGAACTCTTAAAATTGAGCGCTGAGAGATCTAGAAGCTCGGAATCTACTTCTTGGACAAGTATAGAAAAAGATGTGAGTCCATCGAGTGCACATATTAAGGGCAGTTCAATTGATGATGAATCTAGTGTAAGTTGTTCGATTGCAAGACCTTTAGGTATATCGCAGGATATTGAGAAACTTAACAAAAAGGACAGGGAATGCTTGGAGGAATTAAAACAAGCGATGGAATATGGGGAGGAGCATTTGCTCTCTCAGCATACAATGTCGAGCGATCATTCAAAATCAAATTCAAAGTCTCCTTCTCCTATTCCCGAAATAGGACGAATTGAAAGTCCAAGGAGTCCTTCAAAATATGGTACAAGAAAATCTCCAACTCCTACATTAGAAAAACAGGGTCAAGTGGATTCTCAAAAAGCACCTACTGATTCCGAGTCTAGTTCTGAAAGCGTTTGTGACAAGACTGTTGAACAACTATCGAAGCCAAATCAAAGGAAGAATGCCTTAGACAAAATAGGGAAATGTGTCATAGAAGAATCTGAGTCAAGTCAATCCGTTGGCTCAAAGACTTCTGATATCAAAAAAGAGCTGGAGAAAACTGGTCAGAAAACAAAAATAGCAATCACAATTTCACAAGAGGATCAAAACATGACCGTTGATTTCGACGACGACGGTAATGTTATAACGTCCTCGTTTGAACGGGAACTAATGAAAAAAAGAGCTTTAAAGGACGTTGACCAAAAAAGTTCATCGAAATCCAGTATGGATACAACTACAACAACAACGCCATCAAGAGGTTCTCTAAGTGTGGACGATTCATCATCGAGACGCAAAGCCCGACTCGATGAACAAAAAAGTTCATCGAAATCGAGTATGGACTCCAGAGGATCGTTAAGTGTTGAATCTAGAGGATCTTTCGAGACTACTGAGTCTACTTCTGGATCTTTAGGTGAAGCTTATCGTCGTGGTGAGGAATTGAAACCTACTTGGCGCCCCTTTTTTGGAGCGTCTGGAAGTGAAAATAGTACAAGTATAGAAGAGGCATGGATTCCTCAAGATCACGATGGTTACGAAAGTCTGACAATGAATAAAGATGCTTTTGAATTTAATAATCAAAGGATCCTTGATGACTTTAATACATTTTCGAAAAATCCACCTCTATCGTCAAACACTTCAAAAGATTCCACGGAAGCAGATTTTACTGATGATTTGAATGACTTTCCAGTTAATTTTCTTTATCCTGCAACATCATCTGCAGCTTCTACATCTGATGTTGTTATTGGATATGGCCAGAATTTCGGACGCACTTTGTCTCGAATATCTGAGCGTAGTACAACTTCTGAAAAGACTAGTGCTGACGAAGATTCTACAAAAGCTTGCTCTCGTTCTGAAAGTATAAACGAGGAGTCGTTAAACTCCAGTGATCATCAAGCAAGTTTGAGTTCCGACCCACCAAGTAATGCTAACATTGCTTACATATCTGATACTGACCGGCGTACATCTGCCGAAATGCCTGATATTCCGATAGATCAAACAAAGATAAGCGAAATGTATTCGGAATCAAAAAAAGATCAAGATAAAACTAGTAGTAGGAAAACCGAAAATGGAGAAAAACGTGAGAATGGACAAAAAAAGGCTAGTTCGTCACGTGGTTTTGCTCCTTTAAAACAGTCATCTGCTAGTGAAAGTCAAGATTCTGAAGATTGGCCTTTACCTGAATTACCACCACAAATTTCTAAGTCGGTGGAGCCTGAAATAGCAAGACAAAAATCTAGCGACAACGAAGAGTTAAATTCTCTTGGATCTGGTACATTGGAGACACCTATAGTAGAAAATGTCCATTTTTACTATATGAATAATGAACCAGAGCAAGCCACAAAAGTAACGATTCGATCAGAAAGTTCAAAAGGACATATAGGTTCAGATGATGATAGCGATACCTTAAATAATGACGAGGAGTTAGAAAGAGATGTCCCAGAATCTAAATCAGAAAAATCTACTGTGAAAATTACTGATGTCACTCAAAAAAGTTCTAAGGTTATCCCTTATGACAAATCGGGTTACATGGTAGAACCCTTAGAAAGTCGAGATGAATTTACTTGCCTAAATAAAAGTGTAGTCCCTAATTATGACAAATCTTGTTTGAGTGGAACTTTAAGTAAAGCATCGTGCTTAATGGGTGATGTTGGTACTTGCTGTTCACGTACCGAAAATAAATCTTTTAGTATAAAAAATAATTTAGAAGATAAAGTAATTATAAGTCAACCACAAAAATCACCAACGAACCTTAGTCCTATATACGACGACGATCACTTATATACTGATGATGTGTTCGGGGGTGAAAGTAAATCTCTATCTCCGGATTTTGAAAAAGGTTTTTCTCATTTGGGCACGCAAAAATTTTCATTTGGATCAAATAATTCTGATACATCAATTGATGATTTGTTGTCGCAGACTAATGCCGAAGACACAGTAAAAGCTGTCACCAAACTTAGTGTAGGAAGCTCAGGTACATGTAAAAGGTGTAGTCATAGCAGCCATTCTGAAGAAGAAACCAGTTCTTTCGGTACTGATTTGGATGGAACAGTGAAAATAGGCTTACCACCCAAAAAATGTACACATAGTTCTCATTCAGAAGATACATCTATTTGTTTAAGTATTTCTGAGTGGTCGACTGGCACTAACACTGTACGACAATATGCTAACCTCTCGGCTTCAGAAAGCATATCGGCTGTATCTCTAGCGAAGAGTGACAAATCAGACAAGACAGCAATAAAAAAATATTCTACATCTCATTCAGGAAAAAAGACGGAACAAATACAAAAATTGAATTCTCAAACAGAGGCGAGTTCAAAGAGCAGCAGTCTTGATAAGAGCTCAGAGAATATTAAATATGATAAATTATGTAGTTCTGAAACCACGATATCAAGGAAGATCGATAGTAGTGGTTCAGGAACAAAAAGTGATAGTACTTTAACTTTGGCTCAGTCCATTTCAGAGTGGTCAGCGAGTACAAGCCATACTCTAGTCGCTACAGCACGAGAAGATCAACAAGAGACCGAGCAAACAAAAACAGATAAAAGCATTACAAAAGAACCATCAGATGTTGAGGACATTGTTCCTGCAGAGGAACCCAAGCAATCCCCAACTAAAATTGATACGAATGAACCAGTTTTAAGATTAACTGCATCGTATACCGGAAAAGGGGAAAAGTCGTCTTCGATTAGTTACAGCGATAAATCTGATAAATCAAGTTCTAGTTCTTTAAGTAGTCTCCAGAAACACACAAATGGCGTGTTAAGATTTGATCAGAGGTTAAGAGGATTTCCGGCTTCTGAAGACTTAACAAAGGAACGTTATCCTAAAGCCCCACCAAAGAGCTTTAGTTATGAGGAAGAATCCCGCAAACACATAAGACCAACGACACGATGTCAGAGTGAAGACAGTGGCTATAACAAGCAGTATTTCTTTGGACCACAGCCCGAAATAGATATCGACATACCTTCCCAACTTTACAGTCAAGAAGAAAAGCATAGCGAGCGCTATCAAAGTCAGGAATTTTCAAATATTATCAAAGAAGAATCTATTGGTCCGTTTATCAGGTCTGATTACAAACCTCTGGCTAAACATGCTAGTTATGATGACAAAACATTATCAAAAAACCAAATAAAGGAATATAAGACATCTCAACAATATCGCAGTAAACCTAAAAGCTGGTCATTCCATGAACATTACTTAGCGTCATCTGATTTGCCGATAATAACAGTTCCGGAGATTCCATCAATTCATAGAGAGCTGCAGGAGAAGAAATCTTTAGAAAGATCTGGCAAAACACCTCTTTCTAGATGCTCACCATATTATTCGAGTAGCTTAAGCTCGGAATCACCACCTATACAACCACTAAAAGTACCCGTCAAAAAATCTCTTCTTGCTAGGAATTTTTCATTGAAAAGTCCACCAAGTGGCAACGATACTGACAGTTCTTTAGACGTTATAAGAGATCCTCGCGAAAGAATGAGAACATTTAGACGTAAAAAACAAGTAACTAATACACGTAAAAAGCAAGAGAAAATACACGATGTATTAGAAGAAGACTCTACCAAAAGTCAATGTTCATCTGAAAGTGACAAATATAAAGGAACTAAATATTTGGCAGTTGATGACACTCTCCGGAGAATGGAAAGTTCCGAGTGTTCCGATAGCTATATACCAGAGGTAGAATCCGGATCTTCTGAAATGTCAAAAGGTGATTCCAAAAACGATGATTTGCAAGAACAAGCAAGTTACTCAGAGGATGAAGAACAAGTTAGCTATGCTAAGTATAAGAACAATTCTTATGAAACACAAAAATTTCCCGTAAATATTAATCCAGTCCAGTTTCAAGGTTTTGGATCATCTGTTGAAGAAGATGAAATGGGATTTCCACGTTTTGACAGATTGGGTCGCTTACGCCATCCTTATCTCGATTCACAAGAGCCTCCATTCGTTCCAGAAGGAAGTCCTCCTAGATCTTCGTCTTATTCCAACAAAAGTAGTCGTCAGTCTTCTTTAAAGAGAATGAAGTCTACAGGATATCACAAATCTGAGGACAAATCGTTAGGAGAGTCGTCAAGGTCCAAATATTACGACGAACAGAGTGACAAAGATGACTCTGATGATTATGCTTATCCAGTAGACACTATTAAAAGAGCTCCAAAGATAAATAAATCTGGTAGCTATTTATTTGAACGTAGTGAGTCGATTGCGTATTCCGATACGGATTTTCCCCGTGACAAGGACGAGTACGAAGAGTATAGAGGAAGCCCATATCCAGAACATTATGAGGACCTAGAGATGTTTCAAACTCAGGAATTTTATCCACAATACGAAACCAATGAGCACAGTGACGGTAATGATGAACGTTTTGCGAGAGATCTCGACCAGCGCTTTAGCCTGAATAATGTAGAGCGCTTTTATTCTAGTCATTATGTTGATTCTCAGGCGTCGAGCGATAGTCCTGAACAAAAATTTGACGTCTCAACCCTTCCCCCGCCTTTATGCTCTGATGACGAAAACGAGTAGGTGTATTTACTCAAACGAACACTAGACCAAGTCATCTAGACTTTCTTGTTATTTGATTGTTAATTATTCAAGATACAAACGTATTATTTATATTAGCGTATCGAAATCTTGATTCTAATTCGCAATTATTATTGTAATCGTAATGGATATTAAGATTCCTATTTAATTATTAATATTCTCACTTTTAATAACTAGGTGAAGTATATAGTGCCCGACCCCTATAGAGTGAATATTAAACATCCTGTAATTTTGAATGGTATCGATGACCCTAGCTTAGTAAGAGAATAGATGTAGTGTGTGTACTGATCTAAATATTCACATAAATCAATTTCTTCACCTAAAATAGCAGTGATGCATTATATTTGAATTTG
>DWMZ01004126.1:0-12019 GCA_018249855.1 Eueides tales michaeli
GTTAAACAGTAAAATAAAATTGTTGATCGATCGTGTAATTTGTGAAGTTGTTACCTGTCAAGACATACGCCTCTATATGGTAACTGGAATGCCATATTTGAACACGCCGCTGAATTTTTATAGCTACCGAAATTCCTGTATAAATTGTGGTTTTCGATATATATGGAGATTATGTAGGGTATTTCGGGACTAATTATTTCTAAATTTTATATGAAATATTATCTTTACTAAATATAATAATAAATTTAATTAATAATTTGTTATATTTACCGATAATAATAAATATTAATAAAATTAATAGTATTTTTTAAAGTGTTATTCCACACTTAGGAAAAAAAGAGTTTAGTATTTTTCTTTCCTAAGTGTGGAATAACACTTTAAAAATAGTAAAAATATTTGACAAATAGCATTATCTCTTGCCAAACGATAATTCTAACGAATTGTCTTTGGGTAGCGGAAATTTGTGAAAATCTCCCTACAGAGAAGCTAACAACATAAATAAGTTGTAACAAGCGTATACAAATTTCGATGGAGCTTGGTGAGAACGAATGGCTTAGTTGGTCAGAGCGCTTGTTCAAATTTTTATACGTCTTTAAATTTAGTACAATTAATAGTGATGCACAAGAGACTGTAAACATGACAGGTTCGATTCCTACTGGGAAAGAAAAATATTTTTAATTCCTCTGGTAACTAGACAAAACGCGACGTTGGGTTACGCTTCTCTAAAGGTAACGCGTCAAAGTTTCAGCGGAAAGTGAGGAGTGGAAGTGATATAAAGGACTCCGCCTGTGCCTGCCGATGCAGCGTCAATCAAAAAAAATAATTTAATGTCCTTCTATGGTAACACAGTTTTAGACTAAGGCTAACAGTTTGTTACTTAATGATTTTAAAGCCGGTATTTATTTAGATAAAATCAATCATTAACCATTTTTAAAAAGTTCGAAAATTAAAGATCAGTGCAATAAGTTGAAAACCTGAGGTCTACATTTCAGTCGTAAGTCCCAGGTACTTCTTTTAGCTCGAGAGTATAATTGTTTGTGTTAGTTTTAAATTATAAAATTTATAATAATAAAACACTTGCATTGTTGGCACTTCTCGCCCTGGTAGCGAGTTCCGCCACTGTAGTGGGGGACGAAAGTGTAAGGAATGGGGTGTTTCCAAGTTTTTTCCTACTATAAATATATGATTTATGCGAGGTACAGCGTGAAGCTTTAAATATGTAGAACTACTCAAGGAGCGGTATTTACGTATTAAAAATACAGAAGATAATACTTAATTATATACTTTCTGGGTATAGCTACTAAATTAACCTTGAAAATTTAGTCATAGTAGGCAAGGTCAAAGGGTACACGGACGGTCATTAAGTCGCTTTTGTAACCGAAAAGTGGCTACTGGTGTAGTGACAACAATCGCTTTATGATGGAAAATAAATTGGAGGAGTTCCGTTCAAAATATTCTTTTTAAAACCAATAAAAATGCTTATATCTTCTATTTTTTTGTCGTTTATAATAGTATAAAAGCTATGGTAGTTCAGTAGTAGTTCTGGTAATAAAAACAGACACACTATTTATCAATACAAATACAAATAGATTCTTTCTTTCTTTCTTTCTTTTAGTCACGTTGTAACGCATTTAAAGGTGCCCGCCAGCTGCACGTTGAAAGAGACACACAGATAGGTACTACTAAGAAACTGAGTAAACTACGATACTGGAGGAGAATCACTTGATCCCCTGAAAGGTATATATGCAAAGGGGGATGACGAAAGAGGTATATAGAGACCGCAGTGCTTGACACTCCGGTCTCACTAGATCTCCAACCGTTCTCCTTTCTAAGAAACAGAGCGAGAAAATGAAAGTAATTCATTACCCAGAGTTACTTTAAGTATTGTAATACTCTACTCTTATTACAATATTTACTTAGAAATGTTCAGTTTGAAAAGTTGACAAACATTTTTCTTCCATATATCTTCCCTTCAATTTGTCACATTTCATGTAAAATATGAAAGAAAATAAGAACATGAAAATGTTTTTAAACATAATAGGGAAGTTAGTTAGTGTGCGACTCATCTCACGCAAGCTGCCTTTAGTTTTAAGCCTGTCTTTGAATACAAATTGGCACTTCAGTCATAAAATATTCAGTCTAGTAATCTCTAGTGCTATGGTTTTACCATATTTAATAAGAACGTTGATTTAAGATTTCTAAAAGAACATTCCGATTACAACTAAATTGTAACTCTGGTAATAAGATACAGCAGGGTGTTGGGAACCAACACTCAATAAGGAATGCCTTCAATTCGGCTGAAAGTAGGCAAAGGAAATCATAATTGGAACGGAGTGTCTTAACATTAACTTCCCAAGTATTCTTCTACCTACACTGCTATCTGCGGGGCAGCGTTAAGCTGTAAAAAGTGGCTTACATTATATAAACTCAAAAAACAAAAAAAATTATAACTTGAAAATGTTTTAATGTTATACATATTTCATGTTTATATTGCAAGATTTTCTTCTGAGATTGTGATGTAATGGGAAATTTGACTATTGCGAAGGTTCGATATCACCATTTCCCTGTTCTGGGGAAAAAGGCAAAGCGCAGCGTTGAGCTCCACACCACTATCCGACACTCACTTTGTTATTCCAATGCGAAGCTAAGTAAGCTTATATTTAAAATTGTAAAAAGATCTTTAGTAAATTGAATTTTATATACACGGTAAATTATAACATTGTTGCTCTAGTCAAGGGACACATACATAAGTAAATAACGATATAAAATGTAGTAGTAATTTTGTGGACCATAGTTATAGTCGCTAATACTTGCTCAGTTTTGGGCGATAAAATTGAGGGCCGCTAATAAATGACACCTTAAGTACTCTATTTTTATACACGATGCAGAAATTATATTAGCTATAGTAAAAATATAGGATCTATTAAACTGTCTTGATAGAGTAGAGTTTGCCTTGGAAAGTAATAACAATCATACATTTGACGTTTAGTCTGGTTAATTTTGACCTTTTACTCGTATATACTTATACAAGTATTTTTACAACGATTGAACTGATTTTGTATTTTGCTTACTGATTTAAGATTATATTATATAGTATTTTTATGCATAATGGTTACCGTTACGTAGAATAACGGTTGCAGGTTCGATTCCCACTTAAAAGAACTCGTTTTTTATAAATTCTCGCTTCTGATAAGAAGACTAGTTAAGTTTCATCGTTGAAAATACAATGTCTCGAAAATCGCGAAACTGCTGATTGTAAATTATTTGGTACTGCTGGTGGTAAATTATTTGACGTTAAAAAAACTTATAACTTCTTATTTTGAACATAATTATTTGACTTTGGCTTTGATTATCACCATGATGGTATTCGTGCAAATATTTGTCTCATTACAAATAAATGTATGTTAAGCAAATTTTGAACAAATGGAGCTTTGTAAATATATAAGAGAATAAATAGAAATAGTATAGGTACGTATAATTGATTCATAGGGTTATACAACTATGAATATCAATGTCTGATACACTGTCATGGCTGTGAGATCGTTGTGACGCAGGGGCACAGACGTGCTATTGTAATTGCGACGACTGTGTTCGATTCCCACTCGAAGAAAAAACATATTATTTTTTATTTCCTCATTTTTAGAACAAGGCAAAGTGGCGGTACTAGCCGCCACTCAACATGCATGGCCTCACGCCGAAAGCTTAGATTATTTCTGCAGTTGTACTGCAACACTACACTGCGTGTACCAAAAAAGGGACTATCATTTTCTTATGTTAAAGAGGTATATTAACGTCAATCAAATTAATGAAATGAATTACTTAAGTAAGGAAATAAAGTTAATAATGACTTAATTTTAAAAGTTAAACTACGTAATTGATGCACCGAATGCATAGGGAATGGCCCTATGCATTCGGTGCATCAATTACGTAGTTTAACTTTTTGTACAAATTATATATAGTAGTGATCGTAAAAAAAAATGGAATAACAATGTGCGTTCATGAAAAAAACACATTCCATCGCAATAATCTGTAACTTTTTTGTTATCTTCACGCTGTATCGTGCATATACTCGTAGCAAGGAAAGTAGTGTCAGTGCACTCTACTGTCATGCCCAGCCAAATTTTAGAGACATTGCTTAACTGGATTGCGTGGGGTGAAACTCTACCGAGTTTGCAAACCAAAGAGAGAAAATGACAATAAGCTACAATAATAATAAATAACAAAACAAGTGGCAAATTATAATTGTTAAAATTAATATAAATAGGTAGAAGAGTAGCAACCCTAAGAAAATGTTAACTGGCTATTGGCTGTTACTCTACTTTCAAGGGTCGGACCTCAAGGGATGAACGATTTCATTTGCCACTGATTCTGAATTCAGCGTGTCTTTCTGACTGGGGACCTTGGAGCGTGACTTAGAAAGTCTAACCCCTTATTTGTTAAGTTACGCAGATTGGATACGAAAAGTAGACCAAGCGAACGAGTTTCTTTTTTTTTACTGTCAAAATTTCAAGGGTCGATCCTTCGGATGGCTTAAGAAATGATACCAGCTGTATTTTGCCGAATTGCTTATTCGATTAATATGTTTAGATAAAAAAAACGATTATGAATTGTTATATGTTATGCTAAGCTTTGTTTAAATGGAAATTTTGTATAAAATATTATTATTTTAGTTTTTATTATTTTAGTAATCTATGACGCCTGTAGTGGCGTGGAGGCGCAGGGCATATAAGGGCATAAGCATATGACTGTAAAAGCGACAGGTTCGATCCCCACTCGACGAAATGAAATATTTAATATTTTAAAAGTAAATATTTAATATTTTCATTTCTCTGGTAACTGTTTTTACACTAGGTTCCCAGATTCTTTCTGCCTACCCTGCCATGTGCGGGACACAGCGAGAAGCTGAAAAAAAAGATCTTAGTAATACAATTATAAGTAACGTTAAACGAAAATGTGACGTAAATATTTTTGTAAGCACCCAATAGTCAAAGATATCAAGTTCTAAAACATGTAAATTTGTTGTTTGTATCTATCATTAGATTCTTTTTGCATATGCCTTGATGTACGCCGGACGGGAATTTTTTTTTTTAATTACATTAACACGTGTACCTGTACAACTATTGTTTTCTTGAAAACAAAGCTACCAATTTTTTACTTTTCTCAATAATGCCTAAATTTAACATAAGGTGAAAATATAAGAGAAATGTTATATCGCTCTTCATTCCACCCTCAATAGAACTCACGCCTCATTAACATTAAACGTTTCACCAAATTATAGTAATCCCTTTAATTTAGGACGTTTTCAGGGATCTAATACGAATTTGGCTTGGTATTATGTACGATATACCTTTCCCTTTTAATATAAAATTTAACTTGAAATTTTCTTGGATAATTTCAAAGTGAAAATGGATGTTTCTTATGTTTTCTTCTTATCAATTGTTAAGGACTTATTCAAATATTGTTGTTTTATCGAAATAATTACTTAAATATTTCGATTATTTACTAAGAGCTATAGAGATTTTTTTAATGACACGTTTCTTTTTTGGTTCTCATTGGTTTCACTTGTGACAGACAGACATAATTGTTAATTATTATATATATTTTTTAAAAAAATATAATAATTGACTGAGAGCTGTGGCACAACGTCTGACTATAATAATGAAGATTATCATTACCTTTATCTGGAAAGGAGACAAAACGCTGAGTCTAGTTCCGCAATTCAATTGCATTCATTCGAAAACTTATAATAGATTGCTGTAACAATAGGCCGAAAGCTATAAATTGTATATAGTGTTAGGAAACTCTTAAGATGTATAAAGCCATTTGACTGATTTTGGTCTAGAAAATAGTGATAACGAATACTTTATTGTTTCAGACTCTCAATTTTTTTATTTCAATGTCAGTACACAAGTGTTCAATTTTTTATATAGGTATTCAGGCTACTAAGCGAAATCTTTATCAAAACACTTATTTTTAATTTAAATTGTGTATACTTAACTTAACTTAGCTTCACGCTGATACAGCGTAGCGGGGTAGGCAGAGAGAACGGAGCGCCAAACGCTACGGTCTCGGCATACCTCTTTCGCCTCGTCCACTGTCATTAAACTCTTCATACATGCCCTCCGGGGGGTCCTCATGCTTTTTACGTGACGTTCCTCCAGTATCGTAGATACTATCTTTTCGAAGGTCAACCGAGGTCTCCTCCTCTCTCTCTCTAAATTGTGTATTATATTATAAAAACAAATTTCAGACGTGAAAATACATACAATATATATAGGTCTGTCATGTGACTGTAAACGCAATTGGTTGTGGGTTCTATTTCCTACGAGAGGAAATAAAATATTTAATATTTTCAAATTAAATATTTGATGTTTTCAGTTGTTCAACATCAAGTTTTAACAGCGTTTAGATCCACCACTCAACACGCATTGTATCGGATTCGACAGAAAGTGGGGCATAGACCGGAGTGTCTGAACACTAGGTTTCCTGGTTACCTCTGTCCATCAAGAAAATCATCCAGGCTAGAATTTTTTACAGCCAAACTTTTGGACAAAACAAAATTCATAACAGAATGAATGTTCAATTTAATAGATTATCTAAAGAAACTCTAAATTTCCAAGCCTTTTTTTATAAAAGATTATTTTACGTTGTAAAAGCTGTCACATGTCATATTTCTGCACAGCCGTCGTTTACGCATGAGCTGTACGTTAATCAGGCCTATAAAGACAGGTACTGAAATTTAATCTAATTTCTCACAATTTATGAAGAAAAAGAAAGAAATCATAGTATCCGTTTTTTTCTATTATTTACAAATGTCTTTTTATAAATATAGCTTTCGATTTAAACAAATTAATAATATTTAAGCAGAAAGCATTTGCATTAGAGTTAACATACAAAAAGAATTAAATTGAATACCTTAGTTTATATTTTATCACTACTGTGAGCGATGTGAGCGGAGTCTGGCGAGCGAGGCATGTCGGCGAAAAGCGAAACTCCTTTATAATGGTGTTTGCATTTATAGTTATGACTAGAAAATTTAGATACCAAGGTAAAACTAATAAAAGCGAAGCAGGAATACTGTTTATTTATGGATTTCTCCTATATTGACTAATTTTTAATTAAATTAATACATATCTATGACATCAGTACTAAAATATGAATTTAAAATAAAATACCCAAAATACAAGAGAGGTAGGGTATTGTGGAAACACTCCACTCAAAATTGGAGCAGCCTGACTGGGGAAAACTTCCGCCTTACAGAAGTTCACACTGTTTTGATTTTGTGGTGAGTAAGGTATCCAAAACTCGAAATTTATTGTGTTGATAGCGGCGGATCGGCGTTGCAAATGAGACTGCCACCAGCCGGTGCAGGCGCGGAGTATGGACGCAGCTCTCAGTGAGACCCAGTGAATAGGTCTTGTAAGACTGTTAGACAACTTAAGCAAGCTGCATACAGGGCTTGGACGACGGTTGGGTTAGATCTCAGATGTGCAACTCAAACTGAATGCTGTCTCGAGGCTCTCCAGAGCGACTGTTTCTTCTGCATATTAATGATCTGTTATTTATTGATATCATTCAAGCGTTCATAGGCCACTCTAACCACTTAACATCAGGTTGGCCGTGTGCTTTTTGCCACCATCGTGATTAAAAAAATACATCTAAATATATGAATGTCATAATTAAAAAAAAAAGAGAAATCATAGTGTCCGTTTGTTTCTATTATTTGCGAATGTGTTTTTATGATTATAGATTTCGATTAAAATAACAGAAAGTATTTTTATTAGTATTAGCAAATAAAAACAAATTAAACTGGATGCTTTAGTTTATATTTTATCATAACTGTGAGCGATCCGAGTAGAGACTGGCGAATAATGCAATGCTCTAGATTAATGCAATTTTCATTTACCGTTAAGGTATGACAAAAAAGATTAGATGACCAAGGTAAAATCAATAAGAGCGAAGCAGGAACACGGTTTACTTGGGGATTACCCCTATATCGATTATACCTAAATTTCTACATATCTGTAGAAATTTAGGTATAATCGATATAGGGGTAATCCCCAAGTTAAAGATTCTACCTAAATTTCTACATATCTGTAGAAATTTAGGTATAATCGATATAGGGGTAATCCCCAAGTAAACCGATAGAGTAATAGTTTAGTAGTGATGAAACTATCCCCAATACCCCAAGTAACTATTACAGAATTTGAAATGAGATACCATAATAATTAAAGAAATAAATATTATAATTTATCTTCATTAATATTTAAGAAAAAAAGATTGATATTTTTACGATAGTGTATGTTAAAGTTACTTACTAAAATATAAAAAAATAATAACAAATATAGTTGTTGACGCTACGCTATAATATTATGCTGCTCAAAATTCTGTGTTCCAAAATTTCAGGACTTTGTTTATCGCCTTTGAGCGTGCCACTTGGGCGTTTCTCGCTTTCATTGTTGAATAGAGAATTCAAAGTATGTGAAGAATCTGAATTACTAGTCGTAAATATTGTAAATGCTATACGTATGTAATTGATTCATTTTTTTAAGTAAAATAAGACATTGTTTTATGTAAAGAAAAGTACGCCAAAAAAATTTAAATAGTACAAAAATTCTGATTTAATTTTAATCAAATCAAATGACTTACGTTAATAGTATCTGCTTATTATTTACAATCATGTCTATTTAATTATTATTTATGTTTATGTATTGAAACCAAATAGTATCACTATATTTTAAGAAGTGTATTCTTAAATTGAATATATTTTTTTGTAGAACGCCGTATTTTGTAAATCGAATAAAAGAAATAAACTCAAATTTAATGTTTTAAATAAATTAAACAGTCTGTCAAAAGATTGTATGTTTCGTAGCGCGTTAAATTATTTATGCTGTCTTAAAAAAGAACAGTTCAAATTGCAATATGTTGTAAAATTTTGGCAGAATATCTTCTTTTCTACGATTTGCCAACGACAGCGCCAAAAAAATACGTTGCTATGTGATCTTTAAATTAAAGCGTGTATTTTTATATGATCTACTTATACGAGCTTCATTTAAAAAGCGCGGGTAATGAGAATGGTATTAATTAAACAATATATATTTAAATATGTAGCTTAGTAATGGTATTGTATAAAACTTATTAACGATGCTAATAGTTATAATTACTTAGCAAACTTGCATTTAAGATTCAAGAATATAATTAAACAGTACTTGCAGAAGGGTGAAAATGAAGGAAAATTTTACTACGACACTGGAATAAATGGCCGGGAAACCCCGACTGCAAGTAAAATCGATAATTACAGCTGTTGTTTTCACATTTCATATATATATATATATATATATATATATATATATATATATATATATATCTACATATATAGCATTAGAGCATTATATTTTTATGATAATTTTATTTTTTATTTAATGCGAAAACTAAGGTTACACTCTGTCTAATGAGACAAAGGAAGTAAAAAAAATGTTTATATAGGTAATCCTGATTGAGACTTGAAAATCAACGACGACGAACAACGAACTGTCACTATCAGCGCAAGCTTTCAACTGCGACAACATAGTGTCAAAATACAAAAAAAAAACCTTCGATTCGTAGCCCTTAAACTGTTGAGAAAAGAGACTAAGAGCCACCGCAATGAAGAAGGCATTCGTCTAAAATAAATCATATTAATTTATTCCGGAGCTGCAGTACTGCTGCTACAGATACACACAAGTATACACGAAATTCCTCTTTTTGCGTCGGAGCTTAAAAAGCTAATATTCTACTAGGCGGAATGACTACATTTGAAATAAGGCCATCAGAAAATATGATAATTTTGTGGCTTTTTCTACGTAACGAATCGTTTTAAAAGAGTCTTTTTATAATTCAATGTCTGATAAAATGACAAGGTTGTAGGACCTTTCAACTATTTAGTTAATAAATAAATCTAGCGCACATGGCAGGGTAGGCAGAGGGAACTAGTGTTAACACGCTCCGTTCCGTTCTCCACTTTCCACCGAATTTGAGGCATTGCGTGTTGAGTGGCGGAACTCAATGTCGGTGTCACACACATGTGCCGCTGCGCCACGATGGGCGCATACAGCTACATATTAAATGTAGCTATTGATAATAATATGAATTAGTATGATAAACAAACTGTACTATATTACAAAACAAATCCACTTCTAAACGTTTATTACACACATGTGTGTATATAATACTTATTGACAAGTTAATCCATGTGAAACGTACATAAATCGAGTAAATTGCATTTGCCGCTTCGGGAATAGGATAATTAATTACCGCGGGTGATTACGTGATGGTGCTTACCGACAGCGGCAGCTGTTTGTTATAACGTTTCCAATGGAATGTACATTTATGTATAGTGTCAACGATATATAATTTTATACTCTTATAAAAGCGAATACATTGAAAGTGGGAATAAGAAATTTGACTTTTTGAGCTTGATACCTTCAGGCGATCTAGAGATCAGTGCTTAAGACATATCGAGAGACAAACACCAAAGTCATCCCATAAGGATTCCGTTTTTTCCTTTTGAGGTACGAAACCCTAAAAAAGTAAACAATAAAAGCGGTGAAAATAATATATCTCATCTAATATAATCTAATATGCATCTACATTACTCAGCTTCACCCAACATCCCGCACATGGCAGGGTACTTGGGCACCTACAACTCCGTTCCTATCCTCACTTTTCGCTGAATTTAAGGCATTGCGTGTTGAGTGGCAGAAGTCAATGGCGCATAATGTACGAGTATATTAGTATGGTTATAACAACATTACCTAATAATTGTCTAAATGAAACGACTTATTTCAACGGTACCGCTACACGTAGAACTGCTGACGTTAAATATCAGAATACGAGGAACGAATAAATTTGCATTAGGAAATGCCGAAATTCATACCATAGAGGCTAAAGCTGCATATATAATGAAGTGTGTATTCAAATTAATCATTCCCAAAACGTAACTGACGAGATGCTGTCCATTACTACTATACTATATATACCTATCTTCATATAGTTCATTTAGTACAAGAGTGATATATTTGTATTACAGGTAAAGTTAGTAAATAATCTCTCCACATATACACATCGGTGTATTTAAAAGTGTTTTTAGAGTGCAATTAATCAATAGACAATGTTATATTACTTAACTGTGCATTTAAAACACGTTTATTATAAATTGTCACCTATTTATTTTACCTTATTGTTTTTATTTTCACCTCCACGCTGTATTCCGCATGGCAGGGTAGGCAGGAGAAACTTGGAAAATTAGTGTTAAGTCACTCCGAACCGTTCTCCACTTTCCGCAAAACTTGCGGGATTGTGTGTTTAGTGGCGGAACTGAAGGCCGCATTTTGTTTTGTAATTAAAAATTGAATATTGATTTTAAAAATATTAAAATTGCATTTCTTCGAGTGGGGATCGAACTCACAACCTGTCGCGATTACAGTTAAACGTTGGTGCCCCTGTGCTTCAATAGACCTCTTTTTACTGAAGTAAAAGAAAGTCATTTTATACATTTGAAAGCTCAAATAGAATGATAGTAACACAGATTCACTCTTTTATTATATTTTTATTCGTACGCATATTATATATAAAGTTATAACATATGAGTAATTTCTTTTAAATATTCTAATAATGAACGCAGCTAACAATATACGAATTTGCACTCGCAAAGCTTTCATTATGTTTATTAGAGATTCGCATCTATTGATGCGAATTCTTTATACTCGTAGCTTTTAACGTAGGTATATAAATTCTAAAAGTTGTTTATATATAATGTATTACAGCGTGTGTGTAATTGTGAACGTAGAAATTCGTTCCGTCATTGTTTATATATGTGCTAAAAATTATAGTTACCCATAACCCATTTATATCTACTTACAATATATATATATATATATATATATATATATATATATATATATATATATATATATATATATATATATATATATATATATATATATATATATATATATATATATATATATATATATATATA
>DWMZ01004127.1:0-12019 GCA_018249855.1 Eueides tales michaeli
AGTTGCGCCACTGCACGATTTGAGTGCTGAAGTTGACTGCTGGTCCTCTGATGATGCTCTGCTCTTTGAAGACTGCGTGAAGCTCTGGATGCTCGAAGGTTTCTTTTCGAATTGTGCCGCGGTCACTGGGGATTTACTTTTGCCAGGCCGTTATATCAGACACAATCCTACCGACTGCGCCAGTTAAGTGAGACGTCCAGATTAAAGTCTTTTAAAAAAGCTTTATTTCATTACTATAACCTAACAGTACAACTAGTAGCTTACAACTAACTTAATACTAACAATGATCTTATTTTGTAACTCCGCCAGCAAGATGGCGACGATATGGTGCGACAACAATTCTTAAAACTAATTAATTCTAATCGCTATCCATAAATTTGAATAGGCGCAGAAACCATTACACTATGTTTACACAAATCACTTCCTTGAACACTACACTTGACGCTCGTGGGACCTTCTCGTTATGGGAACGTAACTCACTTCTCTACTCTTTTATAAATTGGTAAAAGCGCAATATTGGGATCATATTTCCGCCATTGTAGCTTGTTATGAGTGCTACTTGACAAAATTCATAAGAAAAGAGGATTATATAACGAACTTGATAAGCTTTGATCTAATTATTTTCTTCATTATATTACACAACAGATTCTGGAATATTTTTTATTGACTAGAGTTTTCATTTTTGACAGAATTAACTTCTTAGCGTGTTACAGTTTCAGGTAATTTCTACATTTCAAAGTATTTCAATCTGAATAAAAATATTTCAAATTTTGAATTCGAATATAAAAGGCGTTAATTTTGGTATAGTGCCAGTACAAAATATGTTAGGTCAAAGCACCTATTTTTTTTAGTTTTTTTTCATTTTGTTGATTGAATTCTGATAAAATTAATTTTAAAAATTATTTATAGTCAATTATTAATCAGTGTTACGCATTTTACTGTAATGACATTCTGTAATTAATTCTTTTCAAGCTACCAAATTGCATAGAAACTCACATTACATAGTGATTGGATGGTTGTAGGTTCAATCATCACTCAGGGAAATAATTTTCCCTTAAATTTAGATACTTTACATTTAAAAAATATTGTAATTTTTTGCATCTCCCGACTATAATGTATTTAAAAAATATAATATACCCTACTCTGGTCATCTAAGGCAGCTATGTCTATTCTTTGAGGTGTGTAATTCAAGACTCTGTCTTGAAACTAGTACAACGGAGAGTTTCTGAATAGTGTTCATAATGGTTGTACTCCGTCAGTTACAGGGGTTGACTTGGCTTAATTATCCTGTGAAAACGAGCGATACTGAGGTTTAATACGTCTTTCATATAATTTGAAATTTTTCTTTAAATTTCAAAAAAAATATAAAATGCTTTGTTAACCTAGTGCATGTTAAATAGTTCATTTAAAAAATATTAAATATTTAATTTCTTCGAATGGGAATAAAACCCACAATCTGTCTTTTACAGTCACACGCTTATGCTCCTGCGCCACAACAGGCGTCAATATTTTTACAGTTCCTTCTCAACTTTTCATTATAATTAGAGAAAATGTATGTTTAGATATGATTTCTATTATTTACTTACAGTAAACACGTTCAAAGTTTTAAATCGTTTCTTAAATAGTAATATATGATAACAAAATTAAATATTAAAAAAAATAGTATTATAAAAATATTTTTATTTTTTATTGATATATTATCTATAACAACAATAAAAGTTTTAAGAGTAAATTTTATTGTATGTTTTTTAGTTCACTAGAAATACTCGACACAGTTCCCAATTTGAAACTTCTCGTTCTATCTCGACTTTACTATTAATTGGTGTTTGCCTTTTGTAAAATTGCGCTTGTACCTCTGCGTCACAACAGGCCTCAAATTCATTAAGTGATACTTATAAAAAAATCTATTTTTTATACTTATATGTAACGTTTAAATAAGGAATGGAAGCATTTTATCCGCAGCTGGAATCAACAGTATATATCATAAAAAAACATTAAGATATATAAACAAATAAGATCCAAATTATCTTAAATGAAACACTTTTAAACGGATTAATATTGTATATTAAGTTTTAAACATTTTTGGAAACCCAACGTTTCGAACACTTTACAGTATAGTCCGTCTACCCGTGACCACGGACTACTGTAAAGTGTTCGAAACGTCGGGTTTCCAATATACGCGATTAATCCGTTTAAAAATGTTTCATTTAAAATGTGTAACAATCGCGAAAATCAAAGATACTATTAAAATCCAAATTAATTACGGATATATCGATTTTTAACGTCGACTATGGCGGGTGTAAATCAATTGATGGATCGTGTCTTGTCATCATATAGTCAAGCTGACGCGGTCAACTGATAAATTACCTTTGGCTCATGTTGCTTTTAATATAGGAAAACCTTTTCCTCCATTATTATTGTTTTATAATTTATTAAGCTAGTAAATTTATCGGAGACCTGTCGTTACGCAGGGGCTTGAAATTGTAAAGGCGATAGATTGTGCGTTCGAGTCTAATTCGAGGAATAAAAATGTTTTCATTTCTTCGTTTTGGTAACAAGACAAAGCGTGGCGTTGGTTACCTTCAAAAAATAGTGAGAAATGGGAGAACGCCACGACAGGCCTCCTGCTAAATGTGGGATACACTTAACATGGTAGACAGAGGGAATTTGGAAACCTTGTGTTAAGACACTCCGTTCCGTTCAGCTAGATATGCACCTCTGGTAATAAAAATGGATGAACCGAGTATCTGGACACTTATGTAGTTTTTTGTTCACCCTGTTATTTGAAAAGTACTAATCAATAACAATCGAGGCCTGTTGTGGCGCAGCGGCACAAGAGTGTGACTGTAATCGACAGGTTGTGGGTTGGATCCCCACTCGAAGAATTTAAATATTTAATATTTTCAATTTTAATATTTAATATGTCATTTCTTCGCTCTGGTAATAAGGCAAAAGGGCGGCGTTGAGTTCCGCCACTCAACATGCAATGCCTCATATCCGGAGGAAAGTGGGGAACCGAAGTGGAACGGAGTGTCTTAACACTGGATTTCCAAGTTCCCTCTACCTACCTTGCCTTGTGCGGGATACAGCGTGAAGCTGAGTATCAATAATAATATTTGTGTGTGTTTTTTTAATAGAAGTAACTCATTCAGCTAACGCCGATATTATAGTGTAAACCTTTTTTTATTCGTTTTAGTTCTTTTTGAGCTTTATTCTTTACTCAGTGACAAAAGAACGCGCTGTCATCAACCTCTTAATACATACCCACCCGGAGGTTTTTATTCATCGACATTGCGTTCTCGAAGGTCAACCGAGGTCTCTCCTTTTTATGAATTTAGTTTATTCTATTAAATGGCGATTATAAATTCAAATATTAATGTCAACATCATTTAATTATATATTTTTTAGATATTCACACTGTATCCGACCCATAACAGGGTGCGTAAAAGGAACTTGGGAACCTAGTAATAAGATATTCGGTTTCCATCAAAACTAAACAACTACAAACAAAAATTATAAAAACTGCTTCTAAAAAAGCTTTTTTTATTATGGTTTATATACATGGAGTCATTTTCTTGTAGACAATAATTATGAAAGAAATGTTTTGTCATTTCATTCGGAAATAAAATACATTATACAATTTCAGCCTCGAAGCATTTTTTCTTAAGTACTAAATTTAACGCAAACACATTAACTTCTTACTCTCGTCTTACTTCATTACGCCCTGAATTTCACACCCTTGTCACATTTGAATGTTATTTACATGAAAAAGCATAAAATAACATTATATATCTTATTTTTATCGTTTAATTCATTTTATAACATAAAAATAAATAACTAGTTGTCTTCTCGTATTCGTTCATTCATGTGTTGTGTTGTGAATGACTTTAAACATATTGGTTATCACCAAATCGGTGTAGTTAAATTTTGCTTTTCTCACTTTGGTAAGACAAATCAATGCGTTAAGTTCAAATAATCAAGATGCTTAACACACGTGACTCGAAAGTAGTGGACGATATTCTTTACATTAGGCTACTATATCTCATTTACAGTAATAATACTAAAAAATATATTTTCATTTGTTTGAGCTGCATGTATTTAAAGAATACGTTCATTAGATTATAATTTATCAATAAAAAATAAAGATTTTTACTTTTATTATCTACTTTTGAGTGGGAGAGTCACGTTGTCAGCAATGACAACACGCATGGGCAGACTCGACCGGATTGTTACCACCCCCGGCATTTAATACCGGCGTTAAGTAGTGACCTTAGTCACTGCGTTTCGCATTGGGTAATGCCGGGCCCCGGTGCCCATCCACCTTACAGACCGGTAACGCTCCTGTAGCTCCTCTGGTGCTACACGGGGCCGTGGGCGGCGGCGATCACTTACCACCAGGTGACCCGCACGCTCGTTTGCCGTGTCTTATCCATAAAAAAAAAAAAAAAAAAAAAAAAAATCTGGAAATCTTTCAATACAGCCTTTGTTTCTTAAACTTTTTTCACTTTGTAGACAGATTTTACAAGAGTTAAATAAAACTACTAAAAAATGTTTTATTTAACAAGAGTTAATTAAATAAAACAATTTTAACCGGATTAATCGCGTATATTGAATTCTTAACATTTTTAGGAAACCGGACGTTTCGAACAGTTTACAGTAGTGCGTGGTCACGGATAGACTCTACGGTCTACGGTCTTAATCCATACTTATAATAAATCTGTACTACTTGTAATAAAATTGTCTGTAATAATTATAATAAATTTGTACGTAGGAGATATATTAAAAAAATACATAGGGGACGTTTATTAATATATTAGGGCCTAAAATAGTGATTTAAATTGTTTTTGTTTGTTTGTGTGTGTGCTATTTACGCGCTTATCAACTCCCTTCCTCAAATTTGTTATATTTCAATCGATGAAATGAAATATTTAATATTTACCAATGCCCCGCTTTAGTAAGACGGGAAAGCACGGCATTGAGTTCATTACAATGGAAGATACGCTCAGAAGTTTCATTCAAATTTATTGTATGAAAATACTTTTAGCCAATTTCGGTCTATATCTTAAGATGATTGCCCGTTTCTTAATAAAAAGAAATTGACGCTAAGTTAGCAGATATTGAAGTTCTATGAGGAAATAGTAAAAGTTATACTATTTTTTTGGGTAACGTTTCAACACTGTTAATTAGAAACAAACTGTTTTCTTACCAAGTAATCATTATTAGGCTACGCTTCAGATTTAAGAACAGCTATTTTTTTAATGGAAAAGACAAAGCAAACGAGCGTACGTGTAACGTGATGGGAAGTGATCACCGTCAACCACGGGCCCGTGTAGCACCAGGGGGGCTACAGGTGCGTTGGCCGGTTGACAAGATGGTGGTGGATGTTGCGGTGGAAATTATTTCCCTTTAGAGGTATTCCTCCTCGAGCGATTTATATTATAGAGTTAATTGCCGCGTTTTATGTACTAGAGCAAAGATTATTAAATAAATTCATCCCCATGAGTGGGAGTCGAACTTATATCTATCACAACAGCAAAATGCTGTCTTACCGAGTTACAACTGCCTTTTTTGTTTATTATAATAAATTATCTTACTTATAATGGCAATAGAGTATTTTCTGAAGTTCCCTTCAATACAAAGCTTGGCAAGCTGCACAATGCTTAGAGTGTCAAGTGTATACAAATCCGGTACACGTCTATTCCATCACAAGATAAAGTGTGCTCGAGATGCACTCGCTTTCTTGCGCATGATGAGCAATAAACCTAATATAATGTTTACGATACAGATTTGCCAATGATTTACAGATTGTTCTTTTTTTTTGCTAATACTTTGCTATAATTTTACACTGCTTTAAATGTACACTGTACATTTAAAGAAGTGTAAAATTATAGCAATGTATTAGCGAAAAAGAAAGAACAATCTCTAAATCAATGGCATAAGACATTCCCTTTGTCATGTTCAGCAAATTTGGTTCAGATTTTGCGTAGTTAGTGGTATTCAATACCGCGCTTGTTTCCAAAGCGGTAAACTGCAAAAGATTGATATGGCATATAACCTACAATCATCGCGTTTACTATAAGACACTGCGTCGCGATGAACGCCTAATTATTCCCGTTTCTTATTATTTACTCTAACAGTAAGAAACGGTAATATTTAGGCGTTACATAGTAGGTTTATTTGTTTGGCGAGTCGCATTCACAGTCCTACCAACCCAACCTGTATAATAAATATGGTCATAAAGTGTGTAATAAGTGCCTCTGCTTAATACGAGATCTCTCGTATTTAAGGCATAAATAAATATATCGTCAAAGTACAACCCGCTCCTGCTGTCGTAAAATAACCATCTCAATTAATTTAAATTAATGTGTCACCCATAAAAGGCATTGTAAATTGAAGTAGTATTATCAATCCTGTGTTTATATGATCATAAATATTTATACTGGTTTATTGGTCTCTTTGAGAACTTGAAACTATTAGGTACTAATGAAATTTTACAGACAATTGATTTTTTATATAGATATTTAAAAATGCAGTAACATTTTTTTACGAATGGATTTTGATGGTTTCTCTTTCAAGTTTCACTTAAAAAAATATATATGATATTTTTACAATTTTAAAGGGGGATCAATCCCACGGAGAAAATTAAATATTTAATGTTTTCATTTCTTTGCTCTGGTGAAGAGGCAAATCGCGGCATTGAGTTGCGCCACTCAATATGCAATGCCTGAAATTCGGCGGAAAGTGGGAAACAGAAATGGAACGGAGTGTCTTAACACTAGATTTTCAATTAATAAGACCTAGCTTAAACTATTTTTGGAAACCCGACGTTTCTGTCACTTTACAGTCCGTGGTAGACTAAGGTAGCATTAGTCTGGCAGTTGACATAATTATTATACAAACTAAAAGGTTTTTATTTTCCCTTTGCCTACCTTGCGAGATAAAACAAGTTATAAAAAAAGGAAATGAAGCCGCAAGCGCAACACTAGTTTTGCTAGTGTATTTATTATAAATAATTATTTAAAAAAGGTAAACCACTTAATCTTTTGTATTGCGAAACTATAATAACTGCCTTTGTGTTCAGAAATACCTATTTGATGTGACTTTGAAACAGTTATGTTATTTTGAGATTTTCTTATTAAAGTTATTCTTAGTTTTCTTTCGCTCTTTACATTTTCGTATTGGTTTTGGCTCTATGTATATTTTTTATAAACAATTCTCTTGATTCATTTTGAAACTTTTTTAGTTTCACTCTTGCTTTAGGAAATGTCAATAGTGTATATGTTACATTTTATGTAGAGATCTTGTATATTCTGGTTATACCAGCTATACATATACATACCAATTAGCTTAAGCTAATATATGGTATATGTATGTAGTAGTATTAATATAAAAAGTACTTTAATTGTGCTCACAAAGATACGTATATTTAGCCTACTGCCCATCTTGCCTGTTACGGTGACGTTACTTTGCTGCACAAATTTATTTAGAATTATGTGATATGTTCTGTGTATTTTGTTAGTGTAAGACGTGGCGGACCCAAGTTAAAATAATTTCACTACAACATTTTTTTTCATAATTGGGAACTGTGGAACCTAGTGAAGGAATATATTCCATTCTCCGCTTTCTGCGGAATTTGGGGCATTGCGTTTGAGTGCCGGAACTGAACACTCCTATAAATAAAACTATTCAATAAGCAAATAACCGTTTAGTAGCTCAACGAGATTTTCATAAAAAGAGAAATTTAGAAGCAACATCTGTTTCATGGAACATATTGAAATGTTAATGTTTGGATTTCATGTTTGGAATTTGTATATGCTTAATATAGGCATAGTTCAAGAGGTTTTTTTTAATGTTCACACTGTATCACGCACACGGCCGGGTAACTTGGGAACCTAATGTTAAGACTCTTCGTACCGTCCTCCGCTTTCCGCTAAATTGGAGACATTACGTGTTAAGTGTCGGACCTCAACGCGGTGCTTTGGCTGTTACCAGAGCGAAAATATGAAAACATTAAATAATGTAAAAATATTAAATATTTTATCTTCTCGAATGGAAATTGAGCCCAGAACCTGTCGCAATACAAAGCACGGCGTGGACAGATCACGCATTTTTTTTAAAGTTTAATGGAAAGTGGGGTTAGGATTTTCTTTCCGTGTATACAGCGTGAGTAAAATATAAATAATCTGATGAAGTGCTTAAAGCCTTAATAAATAAACAACGAGAAGCCTTTAAACCAAGTATATTAATCGTATTTTGTACGAGCCAATCCTGTCACGCCTTCTTCATTTAACGTGACATTGATGAAGCGTTCAACTAGCACTTAAAAAACAAGTCGAATTAGAAATATAATTATTTATATAGTCCAAGAAGTAATAACAAATCTCTTCACATGAAATTTTTATATAAAATATGACTTTGCAACAATTAACAAAAAGTTTCAGCGTCACGCTGTATTCCGCACTTGGCATCCTGACTAGTGACAGGGAACTTGGGAACCCATTGCTAAGATTTTTTTATTGTATATTTTTAAGATTAGTATTACGTATTGAAGAATATATTTGTCCTTTTAGATTTCCCTTTACATTTCGTGTAAGGCAGCGCTGCCGACCAAAACGTGGTATTTGCAAAATAAGTTCACAATATACAAACGCTCAAATGAATTTTATTTTTAACCGTTCAGCAGTATTTCTTAAAATATTTTTCTATTCTTAATTAAGAGTCTCATAACGACACTCTGTTGTCGGAACGGAGCGTCGTTTCTTATTTTCCGCTGAACTTGAGACGTTGCGTGTTGAGTGGCGGATCTCAACGCCGCGTTTTGTCTTATTACCAAAGCTTTCTTTTAATTTCTTATTAAAATATTAAATATTTCATTTGACAATATTAAATTTTTCATTTCCTTATTTGGATATATAACAATCCAAATAATACTAATATTACTTTACATTGTAGGGTATGTGCGGTAAATCGAATATTATCATATTTGCTAACAAATAGAGGATAAATAATATTATAACACTCCGGTCTCGACTTTTCGCCCAATTTTCAAGACATTACGTGTACCGTGCACTACCATCTAACGTCAGAAGTGAAACTATTTTGTTACTCGAGTGAGAAAGTAAAAATAATTGATTCCCCAAGTACCCCCACAACTGTAGCGTTTAAAATCTTTTTTAAATAATAATACAGTGAAGTGAGACTCATAAGATAAAAGTTGACAAATTTAACTTAACAAATTTAATTTAACAAATTTAATTTATTTAATTTAATTTAATTTAAATTTACATCTGCAAACTTTATTCATATTATAAGCACAATATTTTTTTCAGCTCCACCAAGGAGCTTGGTTATTAAAACGTCCGTTTCGTTCTCTACTTTGCGTTGAATTTTAGTTATTCAGTGTTGAGTGGAGGAATTTAAGGCCCCACTTTGCCTTATTACCAAAGCCAAGTCTTGAAAATATTAAATATTCCTCCATTGGGGATCGAACACCCGCTCCGCGCTTACAGTCGCACGGTTCTGTTCCTGCACCATGACAGGTTTCATGTTGTACAATTAAAAGTTTGTATCAGTAAATATTACTTTGTACTGCAAGTTTTCATTTCTTACAAAAATTTTATAATTGTAGGCCAAAATTGTAATTGCTCTGCTTAGCTTTAAACACTGGTTAGATAGTTTTTATCTTATCTATATACTAGCTGATAAATCATTTTCCCTAAATGTGGTTTAGTGCCTGTCAAACATTCGTTGTCTCCTCCTGTCAAATACTAATAGTCTAAGTAATGATGTGTAAATAAATATAAATGTATTTTTATGTATAAAGATGTAGATGACTTAAATTTTATTATTCAGAATCAAATAGTAGGCACCCTGTATTCATTCAAATCTATCGACTGTGTAATAAGCGAAAATGAAGCCACGAACTATCCAACTGAATTTCTAATTCGGATGTGGCTGGTTTACCACCGCACAATTTACAACTAAATGTTGGCTCGGTAGTCATCATTCTAAGAAATCTAAACCAACTAAAACTGTGCAATGGAACGCGTTTGGTGATAAGAAAACTGTTGAGCAATGTAATTCATGCGTTGATACTCAAAGGAAAATTTAAAGATGAGGAAGTTCTCATTCCAAGAATTCCGATGATCCCAACGGATATGCCCTTTGAGTTTAAACGAATTCAACTCCCGATTCGTCTTGCCTTTGTCATGACGATTAATAAATCACATCACAGGGCCAATCCTTGACTATTTGTGGTCTCAATGTAGAAAATGTGTGTTTCTCTCATGGTCAATTGTACGTGGCATGTTCACGTGTCGACAAACCATCCGCTTTATTTGTTCCTGCGCCTGACAAAAAATTCTGTTGCAACTTACTGGTAAGTACAATGCATGCATGTAAAATCAATTTATTGTTTCCGATTTGAGTTTTTTGAAATTATAATCAATATTTGATTATTTCACTGAGCAGCGCGCTCAAATCGTACATTGGAACGTATTTTGCGTTTCACAACTAAGCAAAACTCGTTTGACAGTTCTCTACCCATACTTAAATGAGTGAAAATTTAAGCGTGCGAAGTCGGCTACTTAAACTCTGCTCAAATATTTTTCTCGTAGTTTTTATGAGGAAAAAAAATTTATTTGCATCGATATCATTTATCTATCAGTACATCTATATTCTTAAGTTAATGATGACAATGATGGAATGCGCCCACGCAGTTACGACGCTTTCGCACAATATAAAGAAAATAGACCAGATTTCTTCACAAATTTCTATTAAGAAGAGTTAAAGAGTCGCTTCCGCTTCACCAAAACGTTCCGTTACATTTATTTTGAACCAAATCAAGCTAAAATTAGTGCAAAACATACAATGGTGGGCTTTCATTTCTTATTGATAGTTTAAGATTTTATGGATAGAGAAGCTTTCAGGCAGTGCTAGGAGAAAATGTTAATGTAAATAAGGCGATAGTTTATCGTGTAGTAGTGAAAGTGACATGTGAGATAGCGTTGTTATGAAGTAAATATGGCATGTCCACAGCTCGAGAAAGACCATAGGTAGCGTAGGAGCACAGTTTTTTGAAAGAGCTGGATTTTCCCAGAGTAATTGTGCACATACGTTAAAATAGCCTCACTAACAGGAGAAGAAGGAAACAGAGCTAAAAACAGAAAGAGGTATTTTTCTATTAAAATATGCAGGAAGTATGTGGTACTAACTTAAAAATTCAAAGCATTATAGCTAAATGGAAGCCTCGTGGCTACAAAGTGTCCGAAATTATTGATGCCACCATTTCTGAATCCAACTACACCCCAAGAAGCACATAATTGAACCCAAATAATAACATGGAACACAATAGGGAAAGTTTTGTGTTTTAAAGAGGGGATTTCTGCATCCCCTATTGCTAAAAGTTATTGTGGCTTGTGTATTTGCATAACATGAATAGTCACCTTAATGATTGTATTGTACAAATAAAATAAACAAAGCAGCAAGTACCGAGCCAGCCCATACACAACATTATGTAGTGAGTAAAGCAGCCATGGAAAATTATTTCACATCAAAGTAATAGACTCACATGATAAAAGTGCCCTTTTCACATATGTTTTATCACTGTAGTGTTTTGAATTGTTAACCTAATTATTATGTTATTATTAAGAATATGTAATAAAAAATTTTTAGTTTTTTAACATATGAAATAACTAAATTTTTAACATATGAAAGTAAAATATTAGGTGTTAAGTTAGGTTATTCTATATAGGTACTTTGTATATTTTGTCTGAAGAAAATGCTAATAAATAAAACAGTTCTTGCATAAAATTTGTTTTTTTAAGTAATTAAAATGTTATAAATCACAGATATGGATAATGCTACACAATTTAATATAAGTATAAATATTTCTTATATATATATATATATATATATATATATATATATATATATATATATATATATATATATATATATATATATATATATATATATATATATATATATCTATATATATATATATATATATATATATATA
>DWMZ01004128.1:0-12019 GCA_018249855.1 Eueides tales michaeli
GAGGCTTGCAGTATTTGTTTATTGATAAATTGTGTCGATTCTAGTTTATTTAAATTGTAATTAGACAACTGATTTCATTTGTATTGTAGTTCGTATTTTTAATAAAATTCCACTTCTGAATATAAAAATAATATAAAAAACGTAGTATAATATTCTGACGTTACGTAATCTCTGCATCATAAAATGAAAAAGATACATAAAGATAAGAAAATAATAATTACATATGTACATTGCAAACAATCTGTAGCGTAGCTTGTGCAACTGCAACTGTAAACGTCGAGGATTCGACACCCACTCAAGGGAATCAATTATTTAATACATTCCTTTTAAAATACGCTTCAAATTCAATTTAGACTCACGCTTTTTTCGGCAAAGCAGAAAAGAATTGATAATCGCACGTTTTTATTATTTTTCTATATGTTTCATAATAAATAAAGTTACTCCGTATTTATACAATTGGTAGGTACAGTGATTTATTGATCGGAAAGGAGTCAAGAGCCTTCATTTTTCACAATCAAATATTAAATATTTTACACACTTTGATGAAAAGAGTATTATTTGTCATTATTTCTCACGTCATAGTTAGGAAGTTTGAGTGAGTAATATGATTTAACTATTTTAATTTCAACGACATTAGACTGTTCCTAGTGAATTATCTATTGAAAATACGAGCTATCTCACAGACTAAAGTATCTAGCGACTATAAAACATGAAGAAAATGCTTGAACTGTTCTTCTAACTACACTTATTACATTAATAGCATAAAGTAGTGATATTTTATGTGTAATACACAAATTTTAAAACAGTAATCAATTAACTTTTACCCAAAATTCATTTTTATCACTTTTAGGACGGATGGCTGCGTTTTATCTCGACGCTGGTAATATTTTCACAATATTTAATTAATTGTCCGAACTGCGGACATCACAGCGTCGTATGAAGGTAACGTTTTGCATATTCATTTTTGTAATAAAAGTCGGATTTACTAAAATATGTGAAACATTTGTTTACTTTGACGCAATCATACAAAACAAATATTATAAAAAATCGAATCCTGACTAATTAGATTTTTTTGGATACATTAAGTAACAAATTTGATTCTTTTTTTGATAAATAACAGTATTCATTGTAGTTTTAAGCATTCGTGTAACAATTGAAAGTAAATATCATAATAAATTGTATCGGAAATCGGCGAAATAACTAATAAAACAATATTTTAATGTCATAAAATGTTCATCATCGTCCATAAAGGGGCAGTATGCATGCAGTCCAACGTGCACATACTCGTAGTTGTCAAATTGTCTAAAAAAGTAAATATCATATATCTATTTAATATGTGCTTGATTGATAATGTTCTCGTGTACGAGATCGATCGAACGATCTTTGAATTCTTATATTTTACCGTATATTTCGATTTGAGCACGTCTCCGTTCGTCTAAACTTGTTCTCGTTCTTCTATGTTTTTGTAGGGAATTAAATACTCGATCGTGCCCCGTGCCCCATTATACCTTCATGTGTTACTACGTAGTGCAATAAAATTGTCGTTAGAAATACACAATAAAATCTTTTCACACGTCTTTTCGCAATAACACAAAATTATATGAAAACAGGCTGACAGTAATTTTTGTTTCACTAAAAGTTGATACAAAATTGTTGCCTGTTACTGAAAAGAAAAACAGCTAGTGAAAAAGGTTAATTGTATATGTGAAGGACCTCATTGTGCCTTACTTCCCCACTATGCCTCTCCTTTTCCTCCATATGCACAATATTACTAGAATATCTTGAAGTCAGTAGAAATCTTGTGTATCTACAAAAAGTATAAAATTAATGCAATGAATCCTGAAATATTACTTCAATATATAGAACAAATGATTTATATATATGATTCGTTTCACTTAGTCTTCTTAAAACCATGTAACGCTACGAATTGAATACATCCGTAATGGACAAGCCGTACTGAACAGAATAAAAAAAATAATCCATTCTTTATCTCATTTAGTTCCAGTTCCAGAATTGGAATGCGTACGTATTTTGTAACTGAACTGAGTAGTTGTGTATGAGAAGGATTTATATCAACGTGTGTCCACGTTTACAGTTAAGTTAAGTTTAAAGTTAAGTATATTTACAGTTGCTTGAGCAGAAGTTACTACGATACTGATTTCTTTATGTATTTTCATATTGTATGTTTACAAAAATATTTTTGGTTTGTTAATTTTATTTTATATTTATATATACGAATATTTTAATAAGACATTTACAGTCTATACTTCAGAGGTGCATAACATGTTTTATATTAAAAACAAATATATTTGTATTTAAGATGACCATGTATTTATCGGCTAATGGAATGAATGAAATGTAAAACAGAAATGGAAAATAAGAATATCAGTATGACTATCTGCATATTGCTAGCTAATATCCACTCTGTTACGTTTTTAAGTACTATTAATTTTTATGATAGCCTTCAGATTCAAACACATATTGCTCGATGAACAGTAAAATGAAGTGTAAAATTTGTATTTAATTGTGATAAAGTTGATGAAAATAATTAACGGTATAAAAACAATTAATTTATAAGGGATAGTAAAATGTGGATTTAAAGGTTTCCGGGCTGTATAAAGTAGATTTTTATTTAGGTTTAAAAAATGTAATAAACGATATAATAACAATCTTCAAAGGACGTACGGCATATTTGCAGCTGGTTGAGCCGAAGTTGCTACCATATTGGTTTTTATATATTTTCCCATATTACTTGTCTAAAAAAATATTTTTAGTTTGTTAGTTAAAATATATGTATTTCATAATTAATTTAATTAGACATTTTGAGGATTGTATAACATGTTTTATCTTAAAATCCATATATTTCATATTCCAGATGATCATTTACTTAGACATATCTCAGCTAATGGAAAAATAATATCAGTTTATATGTGGTGGTAAAATATACAATCTGTACATTTTAAAGTATTCTTAATTTTAACGATAACCTTTTCAGAGTTAAACACGTTATTGCTCAGTGAACAGTGAAATGAAGTGTAAAATTCATATAAAATTATGAAAAATTGATTAAGTTATTTATTGGTATAAAAAAAATAATTTATAGGAGTAGCAAAATGGTTTTGAAGGTTTTCGGACTGCATAAATTAGATTTTTATAAGAGAGTAGTTTTAAGAAATATTTAAATGCATATAAAACCAATCTATGGAGGAGTTAGTGGGTTTATTATATATTATATCGTGTAGAATATGTAAAATGTAATGATGAAAGAATCTAAAAGATTACAAATTAAAAATGTAGACAAAATCTTTAAAGGTTAGAGTTAAAAAGGATATTCTTTTATGAATAGAAATGTGCCTTTTACGGTAAATTAAACTTTTATTATTTGTAATTTTTACGTCATTTATTACGTAATGAAGTAGTACTGTGAAAATACATCGAGGGATATATTTTTGTGTTTAGCAAATTAATATATATTTTATCAGCTAAACATAGTTTCTCACATAAAGCAAGCCAATCACTGAGAACCTATAGAGTCACGACACTCTATTCTCCATTTTCCTTCGAAATTTTAGAAATTGCATGTTGACTTGAAATTCGTAGCACTTCGCGTCTTGACTTGGCGGAGCTTTAGAAATGAAGAGTTCGTTACTCCGAGAGAAGATTGCGACCACAATCTTGATGTAACTGTATACGGTCAGGCACAGTCTCACTATGTGACGGGTCTCAACATATTATCTATTCATACAAATTAAATAATCAAGGCCTGTCGTCATACAGGTGCACAATCGAGCGACTGTAAACGCGACAGGTTCCATACTGATTTAAGAAAATATTTTTTTAAATATTCTCATTTGTTTGCTTTGGTAACAAGGAAAAGTGTTGTGTTGAGTTCCATTATTCAGTAGATAAAGAAAGTGTCTAAATGGGAAAGGACAAAGACAAATTTAGACACTTAACACTCCCCTGGAACCCTCCTGGTTCTCTCTGCCTACTCTGCTATATCCGTGATACAACGTAAGGTCAGCACCTTGTAAAAAAAAGTATAAGGTCAGTCTGTGATTTTTTTACATTACTAGAACAGATATAAATAATTTTATAATTTTTGTCTGCCCTGTCTGTCTTTCAGTTTTGTACAGGTTAATCTCCAGAGTAGCTGAACCTTTTGGGGCTAACGTTGAAGCAATGTGTGGCAATATATAAGCTTCATTTTATTCTGGAATTTTTACGGAATCGTAATTTCTGTGACAAAATAATTTTGTTTGCCGTGCGCACGATATTACTAACTTTAAATAAATGTGATATTTTTGAAAAATATTTAGTTACAAGTTAAAAATGCTAGCAAAATAAATAAAGGTAACGTGCGTGTAAGAATTTTGACGTAGCTACATGAAAATGGTTTAAGACGCACTAGTTGATAATGTTATTTAAAGGTATTAAAATAATCAAGTTATAAAGGTAGTAAACTGTGGTCTCACAGCCAGGAAACCTCCAAGGTAGACAATTTAGATTTAGTAGGGCTAGATTATTTAGATTTTTATGAGAGAACATTTTTAAAAAATGTTTAACACGATATAACGAAGATCCTTGGAGGGTGTAGTGCGTTCATTAAATATAATGCCTTGTAGAATATGTTTGATGCAATAATGTAAAAATTTACATAATTAAAATGTAGGAAAATCTAACAGAAAAACACAACATTCAATACCACTAGAATTTGGCAGAAAGTGGAGAGCGGAAGCGACTTAATAAGAATTGAGAGTATCTTAACACTAGATTCCAATGTTTTCAATGCCTCCCCTTCCATATACGCGATGTTTTAAAGCTGACCATATAAAAAATATTGCAGGGTCTGTCTATGACTTAGAAAATTTTAAAACAAAAAAATATAATTAAATTTTTTGTTGGTCTTTCTGCCTTTCTGTTTGTACAGGCTAAGGCAAGAATACCATTTTGGGACTATCGTTAAAGGGTTGTGGGGCAACATATAGGTTACTTTTTATCCCGGAATTTTTTCGGGATCGGAATTTCCGTGACAAAATTTTTGTTCACCCGCGTTCTTACTACCTGCCTAAATAAATGTAAAATAAGTGAATATTTTTCTATCAACTACGAAATATTGTCAAATTTCCCTAGACAAATGGTAACTTAAATAAATGTGGGTCAAGCCTATGAGAATTTCGGCATAGTCTGATGTGATCGTATGACTTAGTTATTCACAGGGTTCAAATCTCACTTTGTTCGAATCTTTATACGTTTCCTAAAGAGAATACATGAATTGACAAAAGATTTAAGGTGAATAACTGTATAGTTATGTATACAAATACAAACTCTAAATAAACTTAAATAATATTAAATAAGCAGTATTGCAAGTTGAAATTATGTTAATAATACTAGCGGCACTTGACCGCTAGTATTATTAACATAATTTCAACTTATAACGTTATAAGTTGACAATATAGCAATACTGTATTTTATATTAAGCAATAATAAGTAATTTATAGAATTTATCAAAAGAACTAAGCTTTGAACGAGCTATCGTTCCACAATATAAATGGAACTCGTTCAGATAGTCCCTTGTCAAAGGGAATAAAAATTTTCACTGAATCAATTTATCTCAACGCCAAGGACGGGAGCATTCCAAAGTGATCGCGGATCGTAATGAATTGAAGCTTTATTCTAAATAGGTAACAATTTATTATGACGGTCTGCTTACATTTGTATCTAACGGTAAAAATTGAAGCTTAAAAAACACTTGATTCGACTATTAAGGTTTTTAGATAAGTGAGGCAGTTCAGCGAAATGGGCCATGAGCCTGACTATGAATAAAATGTTAGAATTAAAATATAAAAATGTTTTTTCACTGAGAATTTATGTTTCAAAGTTTTTAAATAAAATATTTGAAGCAGTAGGTACATATGGCACATATTTTATTAGTAGTAATAGTTTTTAAAAGGAAGGATAGATGTGAGTGAATTAAGTAAAAAAATTAATTGTTGTTTTTTTTTCATTTTTAAAAGCCTCTAATTTTTTTCATAATTTAAGACTTCAGATTTTTTTCTTCATTTGTAAGGCAAATATACACTTCGTGTCAATTCCATAACTTTACCAACGTCGACCAGCACAGCTATAGATTGTGATTATGAGTTGTATTTCATAACAAATGCATTAAATAACGATGCATAAATTCTCGTATCTGTTGATTGAATTGACATTAAAGATTAACTTTTTCTATGCTTCACCAACTGCATACCAAAATATTTAATATTATTTCAACCTGAGATCTTTACGTCATCTCGTGATAAATGGTCTTAACAGACGGAGAGATGTGCATTGAAATGGTCTCATAAGGGTCTCGTTATTTTCTTTGGAGGTACAGAGTCTTAAAATCAGAAATTATATATATTTATCATGGCAAAATTATAATTGTTAATATAACAACTTGGTTAAATAATGTAAACAAGAAACTACCGTTACGGCAACAACAACTTCAGAGCGATACTTCGTACAAAAAGATAATTAATGTACGTGTCAACATTATTTGTATAAGAAATTGTATAGCTACGCTTACTATTATATTACGATCAAGTAGTTACTATGTGATATAATTTACAGTAGTATTAGTGCATTATATAATTAATTTGTTATTTTTTTTGTATTTGTATGATATTTTTTTAGTTTATCATTTATTAAGGTACAAATTTAACAACTTTGAATTATTATTTAACAATATTTTTTTTTATTAACTTTTACTTGCTCTATCTGTGTCCAATCGACCATTGTACATAACTATAGGTTAATCTTTCAACAAAAAGACTATCACACACAAAATCATTTTTGTTCTCAGATTAATAAGCCTTATAATATTAAAAGCAAGCGTGTGATTGTAACCGACAGGTTCTGGGTTCGATCCCCAGTCTAGGAATTGAAAAAATGTACATTTTCAATTTAAATATTTAATGTTTCATTTCTTCGCTCTGGTAATAAGGCAAAGCGCGGCGTTGAGTTCCGCCACTCAACACGCAATGTCTCAAATTCGGCGGAGTGGGGGAACGGAGTGTCTTAACATTAGGTTCCTGGGTTCCCTCTGCCTATCCCGTCGTGTGGGATACAGCGTAAAGCTAAAAAAAGGTATAATATTAAATATATATAATAGCGACTATAAATATGTACTGTCATACCTATTTAAATATGCATTATTTTATATGCTGCGAAATGTCATTTTAGCCCATATAAAACACTCACGTAACCTAATTCAATTAATTAGATAAGGAATTATACTGTTAAAAATGGTTCCTTTATTGTTTTTATAATTTGTGTAGCATAAAAAGGGTTATACTAAGGGATTTCCTTAGGAAATAGAATATGCTCTTTTTAGATCTTTAAAAGTAAACAATTTTGTCATATATGGCTTTTGGATAGCTTCAATGGCTTACGCACCGTACGTTTAGTTCCTGAGATTGGAGCGTTCAACGAAACTAATGATCAAACAAACTCTTCAGCTTTGTAATATTAAGTATAGTTTCTACTTGCTTATTAAAAATACAATTAAGAGCCAATAGAAATTAAATAGTAATGTGTCATTGATTAAAAAAAAAACACCTATTCCTAATATAAGTATTAAACGAAATATTAGTAAATTCAAAATGTGATTAAAAGCAAACTCGAAGGCTTATGAAAATATGTGCAACCAGCGATAACGAGGCTTTGCAATTTTGCAAAATAAAAATTCGGTGTGCCTTTTGAAGAATGTCAATTGTGAAAATGGATTCTATATAAATATATTTAACTATATTTATTTTTATTGTCAAACCTTCACATGAGAAACATGGCAAAGGGAACTGTACCTAGTATTGAAACGTCCGTTCCCCACTTTCTGTCTAAATCTCGAGGGATGGCGGCTTAAGTGGAGGAATTCAATATTAGAGCAATAAAATTAAAATATAAAATATTTCAATTCCTCGAGTGGAAATCGAAACCGTAACCTGTCATGCTTCGTAGTTCGTAGCCGCGCGCTTGTGCCCTAGCGCCATGTTGATAGCGCAATTGTTTTTAAATAAACATATAGGTATTACTTCAAAATAATTATTAAGTATTTTATTATATTTATTCTATTTCAGCGCTTAAAAAACATATTCCTGTTAAAGAAAACTTAGGTTACACTAGAAAAACTAGTTAGATTGATTAAAAATATGAACGTTGTCAATTATTTTGAACAATGCGGATGATGTTTAAGTAAACAAGAGTACACAGTCGATTTACATATATAATAAACAGTTAAATATTAAAAATATAGATTTATTTTTATAATAATTATACATAATTGTTACAGAAAAGTAATTTTTCGACAAAGCATAGTAGAGTTGAAAATCGAACATTTTTCTTATTTTTTATGATTCATAATAATTAAAGCTATTCTGTATGCATACAAATGGTAGGTGCAGTGATTTATCAATCGGTAGGAAGTCTTAATTTTTCATAATCTAATATGAAATATTTCACACACTTTGGTGAAAAGGGAACTCTTTGTCATTTTTTTCCCGGCTTATTTAGGAAGAAAATTTAAGCGTAGTAGCAAAACCATTTTAACTAGCATGATTTTAAGCTTAATTATATTCGACTATTTCTTGTTAATAATATATTGAAAATTTTCAACGACTACGGGAAATGAAGAAAATGCCCGATTGCTCGAATTATACGAGTTACCTTTATAACATTAAGTAAGGAATATAAAATTACATTTAATATAAAATTAAAAACTTTTAAACATTAATTAATTCACTTTAACCCAAAACTCACTTTTTATCACTGTTAGGACAGATGGCTGCTTTTTATCTCGTCGCTGGGAATATTTTCACAATATTTGATTATTTGTCCGAACTGCGGATATCTTAGCGTTATATGAAGGTGACGTTTTGTTATTCATTTTTGTTATAAATTTCGGATTTATATGTGAAACATTTGTTTACTTTTTGTATGACCCTATCTTGCCATTGCAAATAATATAAAAGGTTCGAATTCTGACTAATTTAGGTTTTTATGGAGACAGTAAGTAACAACTTAGCATTTAATAGTAAATATTAACTTCACGCTGTATCCCGCACATAGCAGGGTAGGCCGAGGGAACTTGGGAACCTAATATTAATATACTCTTTATTACCAAAGAGAAAAATGAAATTATTACATATAGAACTTGAAAATATTAAATATTTAATTTCTTCGAGTGGGGATTGAACTCATACCCTATCGACAGTCTGACGTTGTGTCGTTGCTCCACGACGGGCGCAATAAATAATTGAAAAATAAACGGAAAATACTGATGCATGGGTGACGGGAAGGCATGAAGAAATAAATATTTCATCTCTGATACATGAATGATGGCTTAATTCGTTGTTTAACTTAATTATAACCGAATTTTTATTTAGTTATTTAACATAGAGTAAAATACAAGTTATATACAACACACATAGGTCATTTGGGACGAGAGTTTATCTAAAAATGGTTGTCATTTTAAATTTCGCACAGTCTTTTGATATATAAAATGTAACTATAGGAGGTTTTATAGTCCTCTTAACATACTTCGTAATTTTTTTATATGAAATTTAGAAAAATATCACAATATATCATTGAAGATATAAAATCTTAAGAAAAATAATATATAAATATGTTTAAAACTAATCACAATCCTTCCGGCATATTAAAGTATCGTTTATTACAGAATTTGGTGACACAACTAATGAAGCGGTATTTTTAATAATATATAATAATTTAATTTTTAATAATATATTTATTATATATAATAACTTTTATGAAATTTCTCCCGCGCTTCTCTTGATATTTTCACACGCTGCTTGTTCCCAACGTCCACATAATTGAAGATTTAACTAAAGCTTTGAAGACAAAGTAAATAACCAATTACCCATTCAATATGTGATTAATAGATAATGTGTCCGCGTCTACGTTTTAATCGTCAAAGTAAGCTTCTATAACCGTTATTTCTTTGAATTCTTATATTTTGCTAAATATTTGAATATCAGCACGTCTTCGTGCACTTATTCTCGTTCTTCTAACTATGTTTTTGTAGGGAATTAAATACTCGGTCGTGTCTCGTAGATCCATCCCATTATACCTCCATATGTAACTACGAGTACGTAGTGCAATGAAAGTGTCGTTAGAAATACATAATAAATCCTTTTCACACGTATTTTTGTAATATAATAATAATAAATTAGACTAGTTTTAGTTTAGATTAGTTTTATAATTTCCGATCGATGATCTTAAGGGATGTACTCGTAGATCATGTTTTATCTTAAAATCAATATATTTTATATTCAAGATGATCATTTATTTAGACATATCAGCTAATGGTAAAAAATAATATCAGTATATATGAGTCAAAATATCCGGTCTGTTACGTTTTCAAGTACCTACTACTAATTTTAATCATAGCCTTTTCAGAGTCAAACACTTATTGCTCAATGAACAGTGAAATGAAGTACAAAATTCGTATTTAATTATAAAAAAAGTTGATGAAGTTATTTGAAGGTATAAAAAAAAATTATATAGGGTTAGTAAAATGTGGTTTTGAAGGTTTTCAGGCTGTGTAATTTAGATTTGATAGAGAATATTTTTAAGAAATATTCAAAAGAATATAAAGCCAATCTACGGAAAAGGTAGTGAGTTCATTATATATTTTGCCTTATAGAAGATGTCTTATGAAAGAATGTAAAAATCTAAAAGAGTACATCATAAAAATGTAGGAAAAAGGTATATTGTTTTAGGAATAGAAATGTATCCTTCACGGTAAATTAAACATTATTATATTATTTATAATTTTCACGTTATTTATTACGTACTAAAGTAATATTATTTAAATACTTCGAGGAATATATTTTCATGATTAACAAAATGGTATATATATTATTAGTTATACACAGTTTTGCTTTAGACATGAGGATGAGGAGTTCATTACTCCGAGTGAAGGTCGAGATCACAATCATGATGTGTATACAGTCAGGCGCATTTGCACTTTGTGACGGGTCTCAACATATTATACTCACAAATAAAATTATCGAGGCCTGTCGTCGCACAGGAGCACAATCGAACAATTGTAAACGCGACAGGTTTCATAGTTACTGAAGAAAATGAAATCTTTAATATTCTAAATTGTTTGCTTTGGTAACGAGGCAAAGCGCTGCATTGAGTTTCTTTGTGCATTGGATAAAGGAAGTGTCTAAGTGGGAAAGGAGTGTTTTAATACTTCCTTCCCAGGTTCCCTCTGTCTACTCAGCTATATGCGTCATACAGAGTAAAATCAGCACCTTATTAATAAAATTGTAGTGTCTGTCTGTAATTTAATTTTCCTTTTCATTATCAAAACAAAAACAATTAATTTATAATTATTGTCTGTCTGTATATCTTTCTGTTTGTACAGGTTAGTCTCCGGAACAGCTAAACCGATTTTTTGGGACTAACATAGAAGCATTGTGTGGCAACATATACGTGATAAAAAATCTGTTTGCCGGGCGTTAACTAAATATTTTTCTAAAATATTTATTTTTCTGATAATTTTTCTAAAAGATTTATTTTTTCTAAATAATTTTCTAAAATAAGTTAACAGTTAGAAACAAAGTAAATAAATTATAACAAATGTTTAATAATTTTGCCATAGTTACATGAAAACGTATGACTTAATTAGTCATAGGGTTCAAGTCTCACTATGTTAAAATTTTATATGAGTATGTTTTCTAAAAATTATCAAATAAATTGATATCTTTGATTTTCGCGATTGTACCACATTTTAAATGAAACTATTTTAAACGGATTAATCGCGTATATTTAATTTTAAACATTTTTGTAGTCTACCCGTGACCCTGGACTACTGTAGTGTTCAATACGTCGGGTTTTCTAAATTGTTTCATTTAAAATATCAAATAAATTACCAAAATATGTAATTGCGATTTTGTATAGTTATCTATACAAAAACAAACCCTAAATAAACTTAAAAAATATGAGATAAATA